>MEHQ01000797.1:0-49747 GCA_008828725.1 Saccharina japonica
TTTAATGTGAAGACAACAACAACAACAACAACAAGTTGAGAGCCAAAATAGGTGATACGACGATTGACTAGCCATAATAGGTGTACCTAGCACTTTGAGCCATTTGTAGGTACAATGGGAGCGCAGGCCCAATATCAGGCGGGCCCGGAAGCCGTTTCCGGTGTACATTATGTCAGTGTACCTATAAATGGCTCAAAGTGCGTAGGTATAGTCCCTATTTTTTGGCTAATGACCTATAATAATTATAGTCTGGCAGAATATAAGAGGTTCTTAACATCTGTCGCGTACTGCTTGTAATTGCAGTTGCCCCCTCATCGGGCTCTTATGTTGTTGTATGCATACGTATTCGTCTGGCGGTATATGTTTATTTTGTTGTTCTTGTTGTGCCTTGCCCGAACTCTGCGGTTATTTAGCACCCTTTAGCACCACTCACTGCGCATCCATGTGGAAATCGGAATGATGTGTGCGCCCTGGTAGAGATACGAGATGCAATCGTTTTCACCTTGTCACCGTGGAAGGCTGTGCCCGATCGATCGGTCGATCACCCCCCCCCCCTCCCCCCGCGGCACGCGTTAAAATAGAGGTATGGGGGGGGGGGGGGGGATATAGCAAGCTGCATGCAGTTTTTTTTTTGTCTCATTAGGCGGGGGCGGCTATGCATGCATGTGACTGCATTGGAGGGGCACGGGGGGTGGGGGGTGGGGGGCGTGCGTGCCCTCTTTAGTATCTGTATTTTTTTTAAATGTTTCGTGGTGTTTTGGGTGCCGCGGCCGGGCACCTTTTGTCGGTGGCCGTTGGCCGGCGTCCGTCTTTTGTTCGAAAGGGATCTACAGTTTTGTTTATTACCCGTTTTTATGCCACGTTCATTTGTACGCCGGCAGAGCTTGAAGACGGGGGCAATTTTGTATGTGCGCCGTTACAGGGTGGGGACGCCGCGATATCGTGATATAGTCGACAAGAGCTGCAAGCACAGGTAGTCCGTTTACTTACACGTATCGTACGTGGCGCCGGCAAGCACGGGGCACAACTCACACAAAGGACATATGTTTGTGCCAGGTATACCTTCTTAGGCGTGAGCTCACAGCCACAGCCGAGGCAATTATGCCACCGCCAGTCGACTCCTACCAGCACGAAAGTGATGGGAGATTATTGAAAATTCTTCTGTAAGAGTCAGTGGTATAGCCTGCAGAGTATGTTACTGTGTGCACCACAATGCTCCTGATGACATTATAAGTAGGAATAGTAGTAGTAGTAGTAGTAGTAGTAGTAGTATTAGTAGTAGTAGTAGCAGTAGTAGTAGTAGAAGAAGTGGTACAGCCAGATGACGAACGGCAGCCCCACGAGGGAAGCACGAGGAGCGGGCGAGTCACGACCAAAGATGCTTGGAGACCGCGGTTGGACTCCTTGACTGGCCGCCCACATGCATTAAAACCAATACCGCTCTGTGGACGGAAGTATAAGTAGCGTTTATAGATCAACATCAATAGTAAACGGTCCTTATATTTCTGCCTAGGGTGGTATAAAATATTTACAAAAAAAAAACTTGACACGTGCTGAAAGACGTGTGTTCTACTGCAGCAGCAGCAGTAGTAGTATTATATACTCGCACAGCAGAATTCCACAGCAGCAGCAGCTATTAATAGCAGCAGTACGTATACATACGACGTATTCACGTATAATATTATTCACACAAATATACGACAACGAGGTTACTTTTTCCTGCTGTATCTCCACCATGAGGGCGAGGACGTTGTGTTTTTGCTATACTGCAGCAGTACTCGTAAATGTAGTCGGTGTTACGCTGTCATGGCTAGGCTCATGGCGGTTCAAGCTCACAGCTCACAGCCCTTCACAATTACCACGGTTCCTAGTACATCACGAAGCCCACACGAACAATACACGTAACATATAGAACTAACATCCTACGCAGCTCGCAAAGTTGAGTATCTTCCATTCAATCGGTTTTACTCACAGCTGACGTATTTATAATAATTTAATTTAATTACTTGACTTTTGACTTGACGTCGGCAGCTGGCGACAACAATGCTGGAATAGGATACCGGTCATATTGGACGCGTAAAGGGTTGTTTCGGCATTATTGTACTAGTTTTTGTGTGGAATGGCGGTCAGTCAAGGAGTAAAACCGCGGACTCCAAGCACTTCGACGGCTGAAGTACGTCAAATTTTCAATTAGACCGCGTTGTATACCGACGGATGAACCAATCGTTTTGAATCTGAAACAGACTATTCAGATAATCACGCCGCGTTTTTCCTGCTGCCGAGCATGAACGTTCCTCTTTTTGTCATACCTTCGCAGACTTCCAGCACTTCCCACTGCTTCGTGTTATCGGCAGCAGTAGCAGCAGTAACAGCAGTAACAGTAGCAGCAGGCACCTACCTTCGATCCCGGTCGAGGCCCCGCAAAATACACCAGAGACACCGGATACACCAAACAAGGCTTTCGGCTACTTGTCAGGGCGGACATTTCGACGGTGAGCAACAGACGATCGCGACTCGTGCTCATAGCTCGTTGGAGCTCGAGTGTACTCGCACTCGTACTCGTAGCGGTGACCAGGAAGGAGTTGGGCGACTTTTCCTACCGATATGGAGGTTACATGCCCCACGCCGCCGCCTTTCGTTCGCGTCGACCAGAGTACAGCAGTAGTACGAGTGTCACGTTCCCGTCGGTAGCCAGCCAGCCACATAGAAGGCGTGGTAGCGGTAGGTGGTTCGCACCTACCAGGACTACGAGTACCCGTCTCGCACCAAAGTCAACACACACCATGAATCGTGTGTAGGTTTGGAAACAACGAACTTTTATAGCTACTTTTAGATCGGTCGGTCTAATACAGCGGTCGCGCGGTGCAGGCAACCGCCGTGTCACTCAAACCGCGGCGGTCGAAACCATCGCAAACCTTGAGAATGAGCTTTGATCTCGCGGTGTACGGCCGGTAGCAGCCGCATGCTTGGGCGGTGTTTCCCGTACGCGCGGCTGAAAAATCATCGAAATACGTCCCGAAGATCAGTGCTCCCGTCGTCGAAACACAGCCATCGGCGAGACAGGGCCAACTCGAGATGAGCCGTGTTTGGGTCCACGTATATACTTATGTAGGGCACGGAGGGGGTACGCTCTCAAACGCCAGCGAGCCCGCCGGTCAGTTGGGTGGCGCGCTCGTCTCTTCTTATATAGTCTTCATTTCGGAGGTTGCTGTGTGGTCTGGTGTATCTGTTCCGAAGTGCGCCGCCGCTTTTCCTCCATAAGACTACGTAGGGTGTCGAAATGTCAAAATTTATTTTTTTCGATTTTGCTCGCTACGAGTATCGCCCCAGACTGTATTTTACCTATATACATCGTACTGTTTACTCGTAGTACCGTAGTTGTACGTGCCGGGTATTAAACGATACAACGTTAACTTGATTATACTGCTGTACACTGCTGTGGCCGAGGCATGTCGATTGAATCGCCCCCTCTGCTCGTCTGTGCTGCCCCGTGGCGCTGCCTGTGTTATATCCCGCGTTGTCACTACAGTAATAGGACGTCCTTTGACTGCGCAGGATCGACCCATCTTCAGAGGAAGCCCCCCGTCTCCCGTCGTCATCACGTGCCGACCCTTCGCCTGTCTAGCAGGTATTGGACATCTAGTACTATTATTGTGATGTACTCGCACATCAATTTTTTTTTTCGTGCGATACACTTCGCACCTGGTATACGTACGTACTCGTAGAACGATCCCGTACGCATTGCTCCGCGCACAACAATGAAGGTCGTACATGCATAGTCTCACTACTGGTGCAAATTGATATTACTGGTATGCTATTTTCAAGGAAAACAACATCAGCCGCCGACTTGCGACCAACTAACAACTATTGCGGGGGGGCCATAGTAAATACTAGTAAATAGGACCTACGGTAAATACAAAAACCCATACATTCCCCTTTTTTTGCTAACAATTTTTGGTCCTATTTACTATGGTCCCCCGTACAATATGAAAGTCTTCCAGTCGCTCGCGCCCGCAGTAAGCACCACCTGATACCGTTTGTCTTTGGCTGTCACGCCCCCCTCCCCCCCCCCCGTTTGTCCACTGTCCACTTTGCTTGGTGTTTCGCTTGCAGGGACCGCGAAACGGAGGCCCCCTTCAGTCGCACCTCTGATCGGCGCACCAAGAGTACGCCCACAACGCTGGGGTCCGCTGCAGACAGGGGAGCTATAGTACAGCACTCGTCCAACATGACTATTCCAGTGACACGCAGACAGAAGAAAAAGGCCAAAGAGAGGGAACGTAAAGAGCGCAGGATGCAAACAAAGCGGGAGTTAGCCGGAGACATCCAGTCGGGCGCTGTAAAAGAAGCCCAGGTGCAAGAGTCGGTCGAGACCGCGGTGGGCGGAGTTTTGGCGACACCGATGAGTGAGGCCGCGGTTGATAAACCGGTAAGCCAGGTAGTTGCCACGGGGGGGACTGTGGCGGGGATGACGGCTGTGGAGTCGGCGGCGGTGGTGGAAGTAGCGGCGGCGGCACCATCATCATCGGCCGTGGGAACGGGAACGACAGACACCAACCAAAACAGCAACGAGGAGGCGGTTCCGCGGGAGCGGCAGTTGAAGGAACCTGAGTGTCTCATGAAAGCGTCCACGGCTGCCGAAGCGGCCCAAGACCTGGCAGCGGCGGCACCACCGGCGGCAGCGGCGGCATCAGCATCGGGAGCGGTGAGGACGGCTATGGAGTTGGCGGCGGTGGTGGAACTAGCGGCGGCGGCACCGTCATCATCAGCAGTGGGATCGGGAACGACAGTCACCAACCAAAACAGCAACGAGGAGTCGGTTCCGCGGGAGCGGCAGTTGAAGGAACCTGAGTGTCTCATGAAAGCGTCCACGGCTGCCTAAGTGGCCCAAGACCCGGCAGCGGCGGCACCACCGGCGGCAGCGGCGGCATCAGCATCGGGAGCGGTGAGGACGGCTATGGAGTTGGCGGCGGTGGTGGAACTAGCGGCGGCGGCACCGTCATCATCAGCAGTGGGAGCGGGAACGACAGTCACCAACCAAAACAGCAACGAGGAGCCGGTTCCGCGGGAGCGGCAGTTGAAGGAACCTGAGTGTCTCATGAAAGCGTCCACGGCTGCCGAAGCGGCCCAAGACCTGGCAGCGGCGGCACCACCGGCGGCAGCGGCGGCATCAGCATCGGGAGCGGTGGGGACGGCGGAGGGTACCGAAGAGGAGGCTGTGAAAAGATCGCGCCTTGAACACGATATTCTGAAAGCTGTGACGGCAAACCTTAAGAGCCGGGCTGAGGAGGCAGCAGTTACTAAGGTGCGGCGAGTGTGTGTTTTGAGCGTGTCTCTCGAAATCGATTGATTCGATTCTAGAATCGGTTCTAGAATCGAATATGACGAAAGGTACGTATGATGAAAACGAAATGCACTTCACTGGTAGGGGGCTACTGTTGTACTTCGGAAACACGCGCATCCCAATGCATGTACTAGATTCTTCACGCCACCTTGGCTTGATTTCAAGGACTTTTTTGTGTCCACATGTCCCGCGCTTCCGGCATCAGCAGCAGCAGCAGCAACTGCAGCGTCGAAAACTTCACTGCCTTCGATCCCCACCAGTCAAGGGCATTGGCTTACGCTATGTACCTTGTAGTTATCGTGCTTTGAAAATCGCCGCCTTACCACGCCTGTGAGAATCGGTTCGATCATCTACAGTAGTCGATAATCGAATCGAGAATATGTAGATATCTGCTAAATCCCGATTAGGGATAAGCCGGCAGCTTGTTTTGTGGACGTTGCCCGAAGTTATCTCGTGCACAACATGATTCGTCACACGGTACACGGTAAATTTACAACTGTACGGGAAGTACTGAGGTTTTCGAGTAGCCGAGTGATTTGTTGTTGGTGTTGTACAGTAGTTATCTCCTCGCTTCCAAGGTTACGTCCCAGTGTATTATTCTCCAAGCTCGAAGAGACCGGCTTACATCACACTCCCTTTCCTTTAGGCGATTGCAGCCCTCCGCAGCAGGGTGCCTATACAACTGTCAGTAAGATCATCCCTGACGGAGCCATTCCAAACAAACCGAAAAAAAGTAGTCACGGTTCGTCACAAAAAATAAGTACAGTACAGTAGGAACTTGCTGTCATGTCCACGTTCTTCGAAAACAAGTCATCTTTGTTTGTCATGAATCGTGACGTCAACTCGCTTTGTTTTTTTCCAAAAGCTTTTCGTTGTCGTGATCCGTCACAGAATATCATATTTTTTGCGAAAAGGACAATCTTGTTCGCCACGGTTGGTGATATAATAACTTTTGTTCGTTCATAAATTACCCTTTGTTACTTGTAACGATATCATAACTTTTGCGCAGGAATCAGAAGCGAGTGGCGTCTTCAAAATAACCGTCCAGCTTGCGTACGTAAAACCAAAACGAAAAACACTAAAAGACAAGAACTTGCGTTAAGGCCATAATAGGTCGGAGAACGTAATTTTGACGCACTTCGAAGTGTTCCACATTCCAGAAGTTCCTCATTTTAACTTGACAATCGAAATACGGGTTTTATAAATATTAGGCTTTTTTAGGTGACAGTTCCGCGCATGCGCAGTGGAACAGGAAATGCGCAGCTATTATATTTCGTACGCAGTTTTCAAGGCATGCCAGAAGCGAGGTCACGTGACACCGAAATGAACTCTACCAGGTTCATGTTTCTGGTGTGGCCAACTTCACAAATTATTAACAGCAGATATATGCGTTGCACCATCACACCAGCGCCAACAAACTTATCTGAACCTGTTTTTTCCTACGAAGAACTGCAGGCCTCCCGCACGATTTTTTTTTATTTTCCATCCCATTTATTATCTTCGCACTTTTTTTGGTTTTCTCCCTCCCTAGTCGTAACTCAGATCCGGGGTCACAAACTAGACTCCTCTCCCTCCTCCCCCACTACGGTTCTTGTCTTGATTTTTATCGCGCAGAGGGTTCAGCCTTCCCAGTGCTCGTTGATCTTCATCGATTTTTTCTAACTCACGCTCTCGCGCTTTCCGCTACGAGTCAAGATATTTTTTTGCGATGCTTGGGTACAACTACGATTTATTTTAGGCATTGATTTCGTCCCAATTCCAAACCTTAACCTTTGAAGAAAAAAACAAAAGGGGGACCGGGGGAAAATAAGCCCAGTCTCAATCCTACCGGTATGCAGCAAAAAAAGTTAGAAAAAAGAGGCGACGGGGAAAAACAATTCCGACCCGCGGCTTCACTTTTCCTCGGTACGTATAGTGAAGGTAGAGGTATACCTTTTTTTGGCTTAAACGTTTTCCGAATGATCGTGCTCCTTAAGGGCCCATATTAACGAGTACAAAATAAATTCAATTTGGAAATTTATTTTAAGTTTATGTGAAAAGTAACCAGTTGTGTGCGTGGTCGTGAAAATATTAGGATCTCAATTTGGAAAAAATAAATTCAAATACGCTTTTCATTGGTCAACACACGCACCAGCACCAAATATTAGGATCTTGGGGTATAATCTTGGGGTGGTGGTGCGGGTTCTGACCAATGAAAAGCGGATTTGCTTCTTTTTTTTTTCCAAATTGAATTTTTTTCTTCTTCGTTAAAACGGGCTCCTTAACCCCAACTCGCCAGACTTTCATTCTTGTGTAGCAATATTTTTCATACTAGACTTACTCTGTAGCTCATGGCACTGTTCATCGGCTGTATGTTAATATTAATAGCACTTTTATTTTCCTCCAAAACCCATTTTTCGGCGACGTATGGAGCTCCTCAAGTTAGGAGCTCAGAAAAAACAGGGCGCACCTCTTTCGTAGCATGCGTCTGTCTGGTGTATGATCGTACTGCTGTACGCTGTCCATCTCGAGGGCACTGCTGTACTTATACGTGCTGTTCTGTAACGAGATGGTTCAAGCTGAACGGCCCAGATTTGGTCAGGCTCAAACAAATGCCGCTTGCTTTTATGTACGTACTCGAATGATCATGAAGTTGGTATGATATTGACTGCTGTGAAACAGTGGAACAGAGTGACACAGCCACTTTGTTTTGCTAAGGCTCTCTAGGACTGGCAATAGCGGCGAAAATTTGTCCACATGAACCACAGGCCTTCAAATAGGTCAACTACGGAAGGCACTTCCGAAAGAACAAACCACTTGTTTTACTTTTTTTCCCTAAGCGAGCCGGTTCCAGGCCGGCGTCCCCGGTGAAATGACAGGTGAATCTCGTCCCTGTTAGAGTTAAGGTCATGAGTTCGAGCCCCCCCCCCCGAGTGCATGCTCGTAGGGACTTTTTCTTGCAAAACATATCTTGACTACGTAGCGGAAAGGCGAAAGCGTGAGTTAGCAAAAGTCGATGAAAATCGACGAACGTTGGGAATGCTGAACCCTCTGCGCGATAAAAATCAAGGCACGAACCGTAGTGGGGGAGGAGGGAGAAGAGCCTGCTTTGTGACCCCGGATCTGAGTTACGACTATGGAGGGAGAGGGGCAGAAGTGCGAAGATGATAAATGGGATGGAGAAAAAACAAAGTACATTAAGACATGCCTCGCATACACCTTTTCGCGCATATATTCGAAGAATTGGCTGCGTGAGGTCGATATCAAGGTAAAATATAACACCAGAAATCGACCCTGGTACACTGAAACTTAGTGATAAATTACAAGGTAACCACGCAAATTTGCCAATGTTTTCCGCTCGAAAACCCAATTTTTATCGCCGTTTTTGAGAGATAGATCCTACACGTGTTCTGTGAGCCCCCTGTCGACCCGTTAACGAACGACGTTTTTTTTTTCCGCCTGGGATTCGGGACTCCTGAAGGCTGTGAGCCCCCTGTCGACCCGTTAACGAACGACGTTTTTTTTTTCCGCCTGGGATTCGGGACTCCTGAAGGCCCAAATGCCTATAAAGAAAAATGCCCACATATATCTGGTGAACTCCTCCGAAAAAAACATCGTTGGTTAACGGGTTAACAGGGGGCCATAAAACGCGTTTGCTAAAAATCAGGATATATGGCCCAAAAAACGGCGTTGACTTTTTTTTTCATCCCATTTATGATATTCGCTCTTCTTGCTTTCTCTCTCCTCCCTATTAACAGTCGTAATTCAGATCCGGGGTTACAAAGTAGGCTCCTCTCCCTCCTCCTCCTCCTCCTCCTCCACTACGGTTCGTGCCTTGCATTTTTATCGCGAGAAGACTTCGGCCCTTTCTTCCTTCATCAACTCGCATCGAATTGCGTCAACCCACGCTACTATGTAGGCCCTCTCAGCAGTGCTGCAGTTGATTTTTTTTTCTCTAATTTGTGTGTGCAAATAAACTCGAAAAGCCCGACCCACGTGAAACTCGAACCCCGGAAAACGATTTTTTTTTTTTGGGTTCAGCTTGAACCAGTCTGTACACCATCTCAAACCAAACACTACCAAAACAAATAACATCGACTTTCCTTGGTACATGACTGACGTTCGCCATATATCTCAACGGAGCACAGCAAGCGGTAATCGCAAAGTTAGCGGTGTAACTGCCCCGAACATCTCAGCTGGAAATCTGCACAGAGAACCACTGTAATAGCAGTCCGGCGGGGAAATATACACGCGAAATCATGAAGGCGTACAGGGAACGAAATGTATGGAACGAAACGCGTCCCTTCCGAACTGCGCACCACCTTTCTTTCTCTGACGCCCCCCCTCCCCCTCTCGTCACTGCCCCCCCCCGGGCATTGTAGGGATGCGAGGGTCTATGGTCATACGACTACGGTCATGCATGGAAATGAAGTACCCCCCATCGGTGATTTGTGCAACCTGGATGGGGCGGACAGCTCCCTCTCTTATGCTACCTTTACCAAAATAGCGCCTGAAAAGCACAATAACGATACTGCTTCGAACCACTCAGGAACGACCTACAAAGGTGCGGATTCCGAAACTTCATGGGAGGGTAGCGAGTGCAGCATTGACACATACGACGAGGGCCAGTTGGGCCTGCCACCGCCTGCTGGCGCGGCTGCTCGTACTACGCCTCCAGTTCACCCCGTGGGGTACATTGAGAATTATGGTGTGACCCCGTCAGTGCAACAGCGGCAGCAGCAGCAGCAGCAGCAGCAGCAGCAGCATCACCAGCAGCAGCAGCAGCAGCACCACCACTACCACCACCACCACCCCCACCACCACCACTACAAGTACCATCAGCAGCAGCACCATCAGCAGCAGCACCATCAGCTGCACCAGCAGCAGCAGCACCAGCACCAGCAGCGCCAGCACCAGCGCCAGCATGGCAATCAGCGTTGGACTTACGAAAGTAACAATGGTGCGGGGGCGTTTCCGATCAATATGCAGCACGTGCAATACAATGGACCCCAGCATGCAGGTGTGACCTATGGAGAAAATGTTTCGGGAGCGCCTCCTATGTCTGTACCGCCGTCGGCCCAACATCAGCAGCAGCAGCAGCAGCAATGGCAGCAACAACAGCAACAACAGCAACAACAGCAACAACAGCAACAACAGCAACAACAGCATACTATAGTCTATCTTGAAAACGTCGGCGGGACCTTCTATCCGGTGCCTACTCCATCGATGCCGATGCAGCAAGATGCCTACTACGCGTATGGGCAAAATAGTGCCGGCATGCGCAGCAATCAGGCTTCTATGGGATATAGAGAAGACGTTTCGGGTGTCTTCCCTTTGCCGACCCCGCCTTACATGCAGCCCCGGGGTTTCGAGTTTGTGGAGCATTTTTCAGGAAGGAGGCCCACGCCGAAAGTGCCTAAGGAGCAATACCCGACCACCATGACATACGAGGGGCGCATCTACCCTTACTGGATGCAGTAAGGGGAGCATTTTGATACCCCCATGCCATGATTTTTTCGCGGGGGTACTCATAACAGAGGGCACAGCAGTATGACGTTTTGGCTTGTCGGTGAATGGAATACTGCCACAAAAAAGCTTGTAAACCACCACGCCCTTAATGTTTTCGTTGTTTTCCTTGGATGTTGTTGTTGTTGTTGCTGTCGTGGTTTTAGTTGTTGTTATTACTTGTGTAGCCCGCTGTGCGTGACACGGCTCTAATATTATTGTAACGTGTTTTTTTTTGTTGTCAACTACTAACGGTAGTAGCGTTTCGCAAGCGCTTACTGTCTTCCGCGAGAGTGTGTGTGTGTTCCCCTTGAAGCCGGCTGGATGTGGTCGTCACTATCATGGCGGAGAGTACACATATGCTGTGTGTTTGTAGTGTTTTTACGGCGCCATGCCGTCGTATATTTGTGTGTTTGTAGACGATAGCTGCAGGTAGTGTTCAAGGTACTGTAGTAGTATCTAAGATTGGGTCGACGTCGGTCCAAATATGCACATACTTCGTAGGCTATTTATACCATCCCAAAAACTTTGCGGGGGGAGGGGGACGGGGTTGTTTGTCCTTTAGTTTTTAACATGCAGGATGGATGTAAACACACCTTCAACACTATCCCATCGTCGTACGTACGTGTTGAGTACGAATGCTAAGAAGGTATTAAGTAGTAGTGCAGCGCTGTAGTAGGAAATTACCACTCCAAAAAAGTTGCTGGGGGGGAAGGGGTTGCTCGTCCTTTAGTTTTTAACATGCAGAATGGATGTAAACATAGCTTCGACACTATTTATTCCGTCGTCGTCGTGCGTGTAGAGTACAAATGAGAAGGTATGCGGTAGTAGTAGTGCAGTGCTGTAGTAGTAGGAAATAGCTGCCGTTAGTCCCGATGGCGCGTGTCTGTTAACCATCGCGATCTGTGTCAGATTTGCTTGGATATCGTTCCTTCGAAAACAGATGGTGCGTGCTGCCTTTGGTGTCGCAGTTTTAGCAGTTTTTGTTGTTGTGACCATGCCCCCTATTGATGTTTTTTGCGTTGAATATATGCCACGCTGGACGGACCTAAATGTAAGAACCGTTTGGTCTTCATATTGATGACTAGCCGGACTTCATATTTCCGCCCGGAGAGGTATTAATAGTAGTTTGAGTAGTAGACGGTGGGGCCGGGCCTACGAGGGTCACAGATGAGGCTCCACAGGCGGTTGTTGATATTTTGCCTACAACATTTAATTGTTTTAACTACCATCCGATAATAATGTGCAGCGTGTGAAGGAGGGTGTCACTCCGAGTTTTTCCACGCGTCTGTCCAAGAGGTTTTGTCACGTCCAATGGAGGTTATGGTCTGTGGCAGTAGTGATGTATAGTGTCTCCACGTATAGTCTCCGTACGGAGAAGATAAAATGAGCCGGCGAATCCGTTTCTTTGCCTTATGAAAAAAAACGGTTTTTCGTTGCGGAGTGCGCACAGGCTTCAATCGTTTATCACGTACACCAGGTATATGTACGTATACTACTGTCGTTTGCCTATTAGTGCGTTTGTCCGTCTGTCTGTCTGTCTGTCTGTCTGTCGCCTGTCCTCGCTTGCATCCTTGATAGCGAGGAGACCGTTAGAAAACCGATTTCCACAAACAAACCCGGCGCCTACAGAAGGGACCAAGCTTGCGTTAAACAAGTGGGACTTGTTTCGTCGTATACGGATAAGTCACAAGTTCACCGCGGTCGCGGTACTCTACAGAGTAGTAGTGCGAATGTCAAGTTCCTGTCCCTTGTGATGTACAGTATATACACACGTGTTTTTCTGTCTCACTTTTTTCCCCCTTTGAACGCACACAGCCTATTGCAGGTATATATGAGCCAACTCTTGCCTCATTTTCCGCTCTACCTTTTTAGCACTGCAAAACAAATGACCCCACACACTAATTCCAAGTATGTTGTCCCCAAAAACGACGGTGCACGGTATTTCCACCATACAGCGTGTACTGTACAACATGGTCCCAATGCCAACCATCCGGCAACAAGACCGGATATCGCATACGAGAGGAATTTTGCGGGTATGTACAGGGAAATCGGCGCGGATGTGGGTGGGGGTGGTAATGTTAATATCAAGCGCCAACGCTCTGACGCTAACGCTAACGCTGACGCTGACGCTGACGCTAACGCTGACGCTAACGCTAACGCTAACGCTGACGCTAACGCTAACAACGCTAACGCTAACGCTAACGCTAACGCTAACGCTAACGCTAACGCTAACGCTAACGCTAACGCTAACGCTAACGCTAACGCTAACGCTAACGCTAACGCTAACGCTAACGCTAACGCTAACGCTAACGCTAACGCTAACGCTAACGCTAACGCTAACGCCAACAATTAATTGTGGAGGGCGTAAGCTTTATTTTTAATTTTTACCCATCCGCCGGAGGATTAAAAAAAAAAAAAAAAAAAACGAAAATACCTGGTATCAGGTATAATAATAGTATTGGTAGTACTTGGAAGGCGGTATATTAGATGGGAACCAGGGGTTCCCAGGTATTCTCTCTCCCCGGCCTTCAGTCGTTCATCACGCAAAGGAAATAAACCTGCTCTTCTTCTGTCTCTACGCAAACAACACACGTGAGTACCAACGAGTACCCGTTCCATAGGCTTGGTCAGTCAAGGAATCAAACCGCGGACTCCTAGAATCTTGACGGCTGGCAAAAAAATCAGACCGCGTCACCGACGGATGGACCAATCGTTTTGAATCTGAAACAGACTGTTCAGGCAATTACGCCGCGTTTTTCCTGCTGCCGAGCATGAACGTTCCTCTTTTTGTCATACCTTCGCACACTTCCAGCACTTCCCATTGCTTCGTGTTATCGACAGCAGTAGCAGCAGTAACAGCAGTAACAGTAGCAGCAGGCACCTACCTTCGATCCCGGTCGAGGCCCCGCAAAATACACCAGAGACACCGGATACACCAAACAAGGCTTTCGGCTACTTGTCAGCGCGGACATTTCGACGGTGAGCAACAGACGGTCGCGACTCGTGCTCATAGCTCGTTGGAGCTCGAGTGTACTCGTACTCGTACTCGTAGCGGTGACCAGGAAGGAGTTGGGCGACTTTTCCTACCGAGATGGAGGTTACATGCCCCACGCCGCCGCCGCCTTTTGTCCGCGTCGACCAGTGTACAGCAGTACGAGTGTCACGTTCCCGTCGGTAGCGAGCCAGCCCCATAGAAGCCGCTGTAGCGGTAGGTGGTTCGCACCTACCAGGACTACGAGTACCCGTCTCGCACCAAAGTCAACACACCATGAATCGTGTGTAGGTTCTGCGTCGACCAGTGTACAGCAGTACGAGTGTCACGTCCCCGTCGGTAGCGAGCCAGCCACATAGAAGGCGCTGTACAGTAGCGGTAGGTGGTTCGCACCTACCAGGACTACGAGTACCCGTCTCGCACCAAAGTCAACACACCATGAATCGTGTGTAGGTTCAGGTTTGGAAACAACGAACTTTTATAGCTACTTTTCGATCGGTCGGTCTAATACAGCCGCCCGCGGTCCAGACAAAGTCACCGCGTCGCTCAAACCGCGGCGGTCGAAACCACCGCAAACCATGAGAATGAGCTTTTATCTTGCGGTTTACGGTCGGTAGCAGCCGCATGCATGGGCGGTGTTTCCCGTACGCGCGGCTGAAAAATCATCGAAATACGTCCCGAAGATCAGTGCTCCCGTCGTCGAAACACAGCCATCGGCGAGGCAGGGCCTACTCGAGATGAGCCGTGTTTGAGTGCACGTATATACTTATGTAGGGCACGGAGGGGGTACGCTCTCAAACGCCAGCGAGCCCGCCGGTCAGTTGGGTGGCGCGCTCGTCTCTTCTTATATAGTCTTCATTTCGGAGGTTGCTGTGTCGTCTGGTGTATCTGTTCCGAAGTGCGCTGGCGCTTTTCTTCCATAAGACTACGTAGGGTGTCGAAATGTCAAATTTTATTTATTTCGATTTTGCTCGCTTCGTATCGCCCCAGACTGTATTTTACCTATATACATAGTACTGTTTACTCGTAGTACCGCCGTAGTTGTTCGTACGTACCGGGTATTAAACGTTACAACGTTAACTTGATTATACTGCTGTACACTGCTGTGGCCGGGGCATGTCGATTGAATCGCCCCCTCTGCTCGTCTGTGCTGCCCCGTGGCGCTGCCTGTGTTATATCCCGCGTTGTCACTACAGTAATAGGACGTCCTTTGACTGCGCAGGATCGACCCATCTTCAGAGGAAGCCCCCCGTCTCCCGTCGTCATCACGTGCCGACCCTTCGCCTGTCTCGCAGGTATTGAATATCTACTATTACTTGATGTACTCGCACAGCATTTTTTTTTTTCGTGCGATACACTTCGCACCTGGTATACGTACGTACTCGTAGAACGATCCCGTACGCATTGCTCCGCGCACAACAATGAAGGTCGTACATGCATAGTCTCACTACTGGTGCAAATTGATATTACTGGTATGCTATTTTCAAGGAAAACAACATCAGCCGCCGACTTGCGACCAACTAACAACTATTGCGGGGGGGCCATAGTAAATACTAGTAAATAGGGCCTACGGTAAATACAAAAACCCATACATTCCCCTTTTTTTGCTAACAATTTTTGGTCCTATTTACTATGGTCCCCCGTACAATATGAAAGTCTTCCAGTCGCTCGCGCCCGCAGTAAGCACCACCTGATACCGTTTGTCTTTGGCTGTCACGCCCCCCTCCCCCGCCCCCGTTTGTCCACTGTCCACTTTGCTTGGCGTTTCGCTTGCAGGGACCGCGAAACGGAGGCCCCCTTCAGTCGCACCTCTGATCGGCGCACCAAGAGTACGCCCACAACGCTGGGGTCCGCTGCAGACAGGGGAGCTACAGTACAGCACTCGTCCAACATGACTATTCCAGTGACACGCAGACAGAAGAAAAAGGCCAAAGAGAGGGAACGTAAAGAGCGCAGGATGCAAACAAAGCGGGAGTTAGCCGGAGACATCCAGTCGGGCGCTGTAAAAGAAGCCCAGGTGCAAGAGTCGGTCGAGACCGCGGTGGGCGGAGTTTTGGCGACACCGATGAGTGAGGCCGCGGTTGATAAACCGGTAAGCCAGGTAGTTGCCACGGGGGGGACTGTGGCGGGGATGGCGGCTATGGAGTTGGCGGCGGTGGTGGAAGTAGCGGCACCGGCACCATCATCATCAGCAGTGGGAACGGGAACGACAGTCACCAACCAAAACAGCAACGAGGAGCCGGTTCCGCGGGAGCGGCAGTTGAAGGAACCTGAGTGTCTCATGAAAGCGTCCACGGCTGCCAAAGTGGCCCAAGACCCGGCAGCGGCGGGCACCACCGGCGGCAGCGGCGGCATCAGCATCGGGAGCGGTGGGGACGGCGGAGGGTACCGAAGAGGAGGCTGTGAAATGTTCGCGCCTTGAACACGATATTCTGAAAGCTGTGACGGCAAACCTTAAGAGCCGGGCTGAGGAGGCAGCAGTTACTAAGGTGCGGCGAGTGTGTGTTTTGAGCGTGTCTCTCAAAATCGATTGATTCGATTCTAGAATCGGTTCTAGAATCGAATATGACGAAAGGTGCGTATGCATGAAAAAAAAATGCACTCGACTGGTAGGGGGCTACCGTTGTACTTCGGGAGGTGTGCTCTTTCCAAAGCACGCGCATCCCAATGCATATACCGGAGTCTTCACACTGCCGTGGCTTGATATCAAGGAGCTTTTTGTGTTCACATGTCCCGCGCTTCCGGCATCAGCAGCAGCAGCAGCAGCAGCAGCAGCAGCAACTGCAGCGTCGGCAACTTCACTGCCTTCGATCCCCACCAGTCAAGGGCATTGCCTTACGCTATGTACCTTGTAGTTATCGTGCTTTGAAAAACGCCGCCTTGTCTCGCCGGTGGTAATCGGCTCGATCATCTATTAATAGTCGATAATCGAATCGAGCATAGGTAGATATCTGCTAAATCCCGATTAGGAATACGCCGGCACTGCTTGTCTTGTAGACGTTGCCTGAAGCTCTCTCGTGCACAACATGCTGCGTCACACGGTACACGGTAAAGTTACTACTGTACGTGAAACACTGAGGTTTTCGAGTAGCCGAGTGATTTGTTGTTGGTGTTGTACAGTAGCTATCTCCTTGCTTCCAAGGTTACGCCCCAGTATATTCTTCTCCAAGCTCGACCAGACCGGCTTACATCACACCTCCTTTCGTTTCGGCGTTTGTAGCACTCCTCAGCTCAGGGTGATTACACCTCGACACCCCTTATGCTGTAAGATTACCCCTGACAGGACCATTCCAAACAAACTGAAAACACTCGTCACGGTTCGTCACAAAAAAAAAAACTGATTCGTGACACTACGTAGGAACTTGCTGTTATGTCCACGTTCCTCGAAAAAAAAAACACTTTTGTTTGTCACAAATCGTGATGTCAACTCGCCTTGATTTTTTCCAAAAACGTTTCGTTGTCGTGATCCGTCACACATATCATAACTTTTGCGAAAAGGACAATCTTGTTCGCCACGATTGGTGACATCGTGTTTGTTCGTTCATAAATGACCCTTTGTTACTTGTAATGATATCATATTTTTTTTGCGCAGGAATCAGAAGTTAGTGGCGTCTTCAAAATAACCGTCCAGCTTGCGTACGTAAAATCAAAACGTAAAACACTGTAAGAGAAGAACGTACATTAAGGTCATAGGTCGGATAACGTATTTTTTACGCACTTCGACGTGTTCCACATTGTCAGAAGTTCCTCCGATTTTAACTTAGCAATCGAAATACGGGTTTTATAAATAGTAGGCTTTTGATGACAGTCCCGCGCATGTGCAGTTAGACAGGAAACGCGCCGCTATTATATTTCGTACGTAGTTTTCAAGCCATGCCAGAAGCGAGGTCACGCGACACCGAAATGAACTCTATACCAGGTTCATGTTTCCGGTGTGACCAAGTTTACACACTATTAATAGCAGATATATGCGTTGCACCACCACACCAACGCCAACAAAATTGTCTGAACCTGTGTTTTCCTACGAAAGAACTGCAGGTCTCCCGCACGATTTTTTATTTTCCATCCCTTTATTATCTTCGCACTTCTATCTCTCTCCCTCCCTAGTCGTAACTCAGATCCGGGGTCACAAAGTAGTCTCCTCTCTCTCCTCCCCCACTACGGTTCTTGCCTTGATTTTTATCGCGCAGAGGGTTCAGCCTTCCCAATGCTCGTTGATCTTCATCGAATGTTTTTAACTCACGCTCTCGCGCTTTCCGCCAGTCAAGATATTTTTTTTGCGATGCTTGACTACAACTACCGTGATTTATTTTAGGCATTGCTTGAGTTCAACTACACCATGATTTATTTTAGGTATTTTCTGACTAGATAATAAAGTCCCTACAACCACGACACACTGAAACAGCGCTCCGTCTCTTTGTGCCTACCAACGACTGACGATGTCAGCGTAGCACCCACCCTCACACATCACAAAACTGCCAATACTGCTAAATGGCGGTGCTTGGTTTCGTGGATTTTGGTCCCTGAACTTGTGGATTGTGTGGGCAAAAGCCATCCGTTACCTCATGCCATTTCCTAAACAGGTTTATGTTGTGTTGCTTTATTTTGTCCGTTCTTCGTTTTTTCAAGCCCCGGTCTCGAGCCCAGCAGATCCCGAGATCACTCGCGTAGCGGGTGGGGGGGCGGGGCGGGGAGGGTGGCTTATGTCGATACGGTTGACAATACGTATGCTGTATCTTAGATGCGTGCTACGATAGAGATAGCACTTTTTGGCTGAAATGATTTCTGCATGATCGAGCTGCTTAACCCTTATAGGACTGGAGTCCCGTTTTGGGGACATAGTACTTATAATAAGTTGCTTTGTCCCCAAAACGGGACTGCAGTCCTAAAAGGGTTATAACCCATAATCGGCGAACTGCCATTTTTGTTGTTGCAATATTGTTCCCTGTATGCTTCGGTCATGGGATTGATTGTTCATCGGGTATGTAGCGCTTTTACATTCCTCCTCCCTTAATGATCGGCGGACTGCCATTTTTGTTGTTGCAATCTTGTTCCCTGTATGCTTCGGTCATGGGATTGATTGTTCATCGGATATGATAGCACTTTTACTTTTGTCCCTCCCTTAATGATCACTTTCGGGTGAGGTATACAGAGCTCTTCAAGTAATAAGTGACCACCCTTCCAAGGCAAAAACATGGTGCACCTCTATCGTAGCATGCGTCTACCGTTCACCTTGACGCACGTTGTTTCGTTCAAGGACGAAAGCATTTTTTTTTTAAATTCAAAAGACAAAAGAAAATGAGCCCAATTCCAAACCTTAACCTTTGAAGAAAAAAAACAAAAGGGGGACCGGGGGAAAATAAGCCCAGTCTCAATCCTACCGGTATGCAGCAAAAAAAGTTAGAAAAAAGAGGCGACGGGGAAAAGAAATTCCGACCCGCGGCTTCACTTTCCCTTGGTACGTAAGAGGTAGCCCTGTTTGGCTTAAACGTTTTCCGAATGATCGGGCTCCTCAGGGCCCATATTAACGAGGACAAAATAAATTCAGTCTGGAAAAAATAAAATTCAAATACGCTTTTCATTGGTCAACACACGCACCAGCACCAAATATTAGGATCTTGGGGTATAATCTTGGGGTGGTGGTGCGGGTTCTGACCAATGAAAAGCGGATTTGAATTTATTTTTTTCCAAATTTATTTTTTTTCTTCTTCGTTAAAACGGGCCCTTAACCCAAACTCGCCAGACTTTCATTCTTGTGTAGCAATATTTTTCATACTAGACTTACTCTGTAGCTTATGGCACTGTTCATCGGGTGTATGTTAATATGAATAGCACTTTTATTTTCCTCCAAAACCCATTTTTCGGCGACGTATGGAGCTCCTCAAGTTAGGAGCTCAGAAAAAAACAGGGCGCACCTCTATCGTAGCATGCGTCTGTCTGGTGTATGATCGTACTGCTGTACGCTGTCCATCTCGAGGGCACTGCTGTACTATACGTACTGTTCTGTAACGAGATGGTTCAAGCTGAACGGCCCAGATTTGGTCAGGCACAAACAAATGCCGCTTGCTTTTATCTACGTACTCGAATGATCATGAAGTTGGTATGATATTGACTGCTGTGAAACAGTGGAACAGGGTGACACAGCCACTTTGTTTCGCTAAGGCTCTCTAGGACTGGCAATAGCGGCGAAAATTTGTCCACATGAACCACAGGCCTTCAAATAGGTCAACTACGGAAGGCACTCCCGTAAGAAATAACCACTTGTTTTACTTTTTTTCCCTAAGCGAGCCGGTTCCAGGCCGGCGTCCCCGTGGAATGACAGGTGAATCTCGTCCCTGTTAGAGTCAAGGTCATGAGTGCGAGCCCCCCCCCCCGAGTGCATGCTCGTGGGGACTTTTCCCGCAAAAATATCTTGACTACTCGTAGCGGAAAGCGCGAAAGCGTGAGTTGGCAAAACTCAATGAAAACCAACGAGCGTTGGGAATGCTGAACCCTCTGCGCGATAAAAATCAAGGCACGAACCGTAGTGGGGGAGGAGGGAGAAGAGCCTGCTTTGTGACCCCCGATCTGAGTTACGACTATGGAGGGAGAGGGACAGAAGTGCGAAGATGATAAATGGGATGGAGAAAAAACAAAGTACATTAAGACATGCCTCGCATACACCTTTTCGCGCATATATTCGAAGAATTGACTGCGTGAGGTCGATATCAAGGTAAAATATAACACCAGAAATCGACCCTGGTACACTGAAACTAAGTGATAAATTACAAGGTAACCACGCAAATTTGCCAATGTTTTCCGCTCGAAAACCCAATTTTTCTCGCCGTTTTAGAGAGATAGATCCTACACGTATTCTGTGAGCCCCCTGTCGACCCGTTAACGAACGACGTTTTTTTTTTCCGCCTGGGATTCGGGACTCCTAAAGGCCCAAATGCCTATAAAGAAAAATGCCCACATATATCTGGTGAACTCCTCTAAAAAGAACATCGTTGGTTAACGGGTTGACAGGGGGCCATAAAACACGTTTGCCAAAAATCAGGATATATGGCCCAAAAAACGGCGTTGACTTTTTTTTTCATCCCATTTATGATATTCGCTCTTCTTGCTTTCTCTCTCCTCCCTATTAACAGTCGTAATTCAGATCCGGGGTTACAAAGTAGGCTCCTCTCCCTCCTCCTCCTCCTCCTCCTCCACTACGGTTCGTGCCTTGCATTTTTATCGCGAGAAGACTTCGGCCCTTTCTTCCTTCATCAACTCGCATCGAATTGCGTCAACCCACGCTACTATCTATGTAGGCCCTCTCATCAGTGCTGCAGTTGATTTTTTTTCTTTCTAATTTGTGTGTGCAAATAAACTCGAAAAGCCCGACCCACGTGAAACTCGAACCCCGGAAAACGAATTTTATTTTTTGGGTTCAGCTTGAACCAGTCTGTACACCATCTCAAACCAAACACTACCAAAACAAATAACATCGACTTTCCTTGGTACATGACTGACGTTCGCCATATATCTCAACGGAGCACAGCAAGCGGTAATCGCAAAGTTAGCGGTGTAACTGCCCCGAACATCTCAGCTGGAAATCTGCATAGAGAACCACTGTAATAGCAGTCCGGCGGGGAAATATACACGCGAGAGCATGAAGGCGTACAGGGAACGAAATATACGGAACGGAACGCGTCCCTTCCGAACTGCGCACCACCTTTCTTTCTCTGACGCCCCCCCTCCCCCTCTCGTCACTGCCCCCCCCCCACCCGGGTATTTAGGGATGCTGAGGGTCTATGATATACGGGGACTTACCGGTTCATGCATGGAAATGAAAGTTACCCCCCCCCCCCCCCTACCTCTCACCCCCGCCGCCCCCCGTCCCCCGCCCCCCTTACCGTTACAGGGAATCCGTTTGATTTGTATGCACCTGGATGGCGGACAGTTTTCCCTGTTTATACCTACCTTTACCCAAACAGCGCCTGAAAGGATACCCGTAACTGCTTCGAACACCAGGATACGGACATACCAAAGGGGCGGATCGAAACTTCAAGGGAGGGTAGCGAGTGCCAGCATTTTCTGAATTAATCACCACTGAGGCCAGGCTGGGCTCCACTCCTGCGGCGCTTTGTTAGTACTACACGCCCTCCCCCCCCGTTCATTCCCGTGGGGTAAAGTGATAATTATGGTGTACTTGTGTTCCTTCTGATGGCCACTTCCAGTGCAACATGGCCCAGGCAGCCAGCCCCAGGCAGTAGCGCTTAGCAGCAGCAGGCAGCAGCAGCCCCAGCAGCAGCAAAAGATACCCACCACCAGCCGCAGCAGCAGCACAACACACCACCACCCCCACCCCCACCACCACCACCACAAGCACCATCAGCTGAACCACCAGCAGCAGCACCATCAGCACCAGCACCAGCAGCAGCAGCAGCGCCAGCACCAGCGCCAGCATGGCAATCAGCGTTGGACTTACGAAAGCAACAATGGTGCGGGGGCGTTTCCGATCAATACGCAGCACGTGCAATACAATGAACTCCAGCATGCAGGTGTGACCTATGGAGAATATGTTTCGGGAGCGCCTCCTATGTCTGTACCGCCGTCGGCCTATAATCATCATCAGCAGCAGCAGCAGCAGCAGCAGCAGCAATGGCAGCAACAACAGCAACAACAGCAACAGCAGCATAATATAGTCTATCTTGAAAACGTCGGCGGGACCTTCTATCCGGTGCCTACTCCATCGATGCCGATGCAGCAAGATGCCTACTACGCGTATGGGCAAAATAGTGCCGGCATGCGCAGCAATCAGGCTACTACGGGATATGGAGAAGACGTTTCGGGTGTCTGCCCTTTGTCGACTCCGCCTTACATGCAGCCCCGGGGTTTCGAGTTTGTGGAGCATTTTTCAGGAAGGAGGCCCACGCCGGAAGTGTCTAAGGAGCAGTACCCGACCACCATGACGTACGAGGGGCGCATCTACCCCTATTGGATGCAGTAAGGGGAGCATTTTGACACCCCCATGCCATGGAAGTTTCGCGGGGGTACTCGTGACAGATGGCACAGCAGTATGGCGTTTTGGCTTGTCGGCGGATGGAATACTGCAACAAAAAAAGCTTGTAATCCACAACGCCCTTAATATTTTCGTTGTTTTCCTTGGATGTGGTTTTTGTCATGGTCGTGGTTTTAGTTGTTGTTGATACTTGTGTAGCCCGCTGTGCGTGACACGGCTCTAATATTATTGTAACGTCTTTTTGTTTTGCCACGGATATCGATGGTATACGGTAGTAGCGTTTCGAAAGCGCTTACTGTCTTCCGCGAGAGAGGGTGTGTTCCCTTGAAGCCGGCTGGATGTGGCCGTCGCTGTCATAGCGGAGAGTACACATATGGTGTGCATTTGTAGCGTTTTTACGGCGCCATGCCGTCGTTTTTTTTTTCCGTATGTTTGTAGACTATAATAGGTGTAGGTAGTGTTCAAGGTACTGTAGCATCTAAAAGGGGGTACACGTCGGTCCAAATCTGAACATACTTCGTACACTATTTATACCACCCCGAAAAAATTGCGGGGGGAGGGGGAAGGGGTTGTTCGTCCTATAGTTTTTAACATGCAGGATGGACGTAAACACAGCTTCGACACTATCCCATCGTCGTGCGTGTTGAGTACAAATGATAAGGTATGCGGTAGCAGTAGTGCAGTGCTGTAGTAGGAAATAGCTGCCGTCAGTCCCGATGATTCTGTTAGATTTGCTTTGGATATGGTTCCTTCGAAAGATGGTGCGTGCTGTCTTTGGTGTCGCATTTTTAGCAGCTTTTTTGAGTGAACATGCCCCCTATTGATGTTTGTGCGTTCGATATATACTACTCTGGACGGACCTAAATGTAAGGACCGTTTGGTCTTCATATTATTGATGACTAGCCGGCTTTTATATTTTCGCCCAGATAGGTACAGTAGTAGTTTTAGTAGTAGACGGTGGGGCCGGGCCTACGAGGGTCACAGATGAGGCTCCACAGGCGGTTATTGATAAGTTGCCTACAACAATAAATTGTTTTAACTACTATACCATCCGATGATGTGCAGCGTGCGAAGGAGAGTGTCACTCCGAGTTTTTCCACACGTCTGCCCGTAAGGTTTTGTCCCTTTCAATAAAGGTTATGGTCTGTGGCAGTAGTGCTGTATAGTGTCTCCACGTATAGTCTCCGTGCGGAGAAGATAATGAGCCGGCGAATCTGTTTTTTTGCCTTGTGGAAAAAGACAACCGGTTTTTCGTTGCGGAGTGCGCACAGGCTTCAATCGTTTATCACGTACACCAGGTATATGTACGTATACTACTGTCGTTTGCCTATTGGTGCGTTTGTCCGTGTGGCTGTCTGTCTGTCTGCCGCCTGTCCTCGCTTGCATCGTTGATTGCGAGGTGAGACAGGTAGAAAACCGATTTTCTTAAGCCCAGCATCTACAGAAGCGGACCAAGCTTGCGCTAACGAGTGGGGACTTGTTTCGTCGTGTAAAAGGATAAGTCACAAGTTCACCGCGGTCGCGGTGCCCTAGTAGTAGTGCGAATTTCAAGTTCCTGTCCCTTGTGATCTACAGTACACAAACACACGTGTTTTTCTGTCTCCTTTTTTTCCCCTTTTAACGCACACAGCCTATTATTGCAAGTATGAATGAGCCAAGTCTTGCCTCGTTTTCCGCTCTACCTTTAACATTGCAAAAAAAATGACCCCACACACTAATTCCAAGTATGTATGTCCCCCAAAAACGACGGTGCACAGTGTTTCCACCATACAGCGTGTACTGTACAACAACATAGTCCCAATGCCACCCATTCGGCAACAATACCTACATCGCATACGAGGGGAATTTTGTAATTAGCTCGTACTACAGTATGTACAGGGAAACCGGCGCGGATATGGGTGGGGGTGATAATATCAAACGCCAACGCTCTGACGCTAATGCCAACGCCAACGTCAACGCCAACGCTCTGACGCTAACGCTAATGCTGACGCTAACGCTGACGCTGACGCTGACGCTAACGCTAACAACGCTAACGCTAACGCTAACGCTAACGCTAACGCTAACGCTAACGCTAACGCTAACGCTAACGCTAACGCTAACGCTAACGCTAACGCTAACGCTAACGCTAACGCTAACGCTAACGCTAACGCTAACGCTAACGCTAACGCTAACGCTAACGCTAACGCCAACAATTAATTGTGGAGGGCGTAAGCTTTATTTTTAATTTTTACCCATCCGCCGGAGGATTAAAAAAAAAAAAAAAAAAAACGAAAATACCTGGTATCAGGTATAATAATAGTATTGGTAGTACTTGGAAGGCGGTATATTAGATGGGAACCAGGGGTTCCCAGGTATTCTCTCTCCCCGGCCTTCAGTCGTTCATCACGCAAAGGAAATAAACCTGCTCTTCTTCTGTCTCTACGCAAACAACACACGTGAGTACCAACGAGTACCCGTTCCATAGGCTTGGTCAGTCAAGGAATCAAACCGCGGACTCCTAGAATCTTGACGGCTGGCAAAAAAATCAGACCGCGTCACCGACGGATGGACCAATCGTTTTGAATCTGAAACAGACTGTTCAGGCAATTACGCCGCGTTTTTCCTGCTGCCGAGCATGAACGTTCCTCTTTTTGTCATACCTTCGCACACTTCCAGCACTTCCCATTGCTTCGTGTTATCGACAGCAGTAGCAGCAGTAACAGCAGTAACAGTAGCAGCAGGCACCTACCTTCGATCCCGGTCGAGGCCCCGCAAAATACACCAGAGACACCGGATACACCAAACAAGGCTTTCGGCTACTTGTCAGCGCGGACATTTCGACGGTGAGCAACAGACGGTCGCGACTCGTGCTCATAGCTCGTTGGAGCTCGAGTGTACTCGTACTCGTACTCGTAGCGGTGACCAGGAAGGAGTTGGGCGACTTTTCCTACCGAGATGGAGGTTACATGCCCCACGCCGCCGCCGCCTTTTGTCCGCGTCGACCAGTGTACAGCAGTACGAGTGTCACGTTCCCGTCGGTAGCGAGCCAGCCCCATAGAAGCCGCTGTAGCGGTAGGTGGTTCGCACCTACCAGGACTACGAGTACCCGTCTCGCACCAAAGTCAACACACCATGAATCGTGTGTAGGTTCTGCGTCGACCAGTGTACAGCAGTACGAGTGTCACGTCCCCGTCGGTAGCGAGCCAGCCACATAGAAGGCGCTGTACAGTAGCGGTAGGTGGTTCGCACCTACCAGGACTACGAGTACCCGTCTCGCACCAAAGTCAACACACCATGAATCGTGTGTAGGTTCAGGTTTGGAAACAACGAACTTTTATAGCTACTTTTCGATCGGTCGGTCTAATACAGCCGCCCGCGGTCCAGACAAAGTCACCGCGTCGCTCAAACCGCGGCGGTCGAAACCACCGCAAACCATGAGAATGAGCTTTTATCTTGCGGTTTACGGTCGGTAGCAGCCGCATGCTTGGGCGGTGTTTCCCGTACGCGCGGCTGAAAAAGCATCGAAATACGTCCCGAAGATCAGTGCTCCCGTCGTCGAAACACAGCCATCGGCGAGGCAGGGCCTACTCGAGATGAGCCGTGTTTGAGTGCACGTATATACTTATGTAGGGCACGGAGGGGGTACGCTCTCAAACGCCAGCGAGCCCGCCGGTCAGTTGGGTGGCGCGCTCGTCTCTTCTTATATAGTCTTCATTTCGGAGGTTGCTGTGTCGTCTGGTGTATCTGTTCCGAAGTGCGCTGGCGCTTTTCTTCCATAAGACTACGTAGGGTGTCGAAATGTCAAATTTTATTTATTTCGATTTTGCTCGCTTCGTATCGCCCCAGACTGTATTTTACCTATATACATAGTACTGTTTACTCGTAGTACCGCCGTAGTTGTTCGTACGTACCGGGTATTAAACGTTACAACGTTAACTTGATTATACTGCTGTACACTGCTGTGGCCGGGGCATGTCGATTGAATCGCCCCCTCTGCTCGTCTGTGCTGCCCCGCGGCGCGGCCTGTGTTATATCCCGCGTTGTCACTACAGTAATAGGACGTCCTTTGACTGCGCAGGATCGACCCATCTTCAGAGGAAGCCCCCCGTCTCCCGTCGTCATCACGTGCCGGCCCCTCGCCTGTCTCGCAGGTATTGAATATCTACTATTACTTGATGTACTCGCACAGCATTTTTTTTTTTCGTGCGATACACTTCGCACCTGGTATACGTACGTACTCGTAGAACGATCCCGTACGCATTGCTCCGCGCACAACAATGAAGGTCGTACATGCATAGTCTCACTACTGGTGCAAATTGATATTACTGGTATGCTATTTTCAAGGAAAACAACACCAGCCGCCGACTTGCGACCAACTAACAACTATTGCGGGGGGGCCATAGTAAATACTAGTAAATAGGGCCTACGGTAAATACAAAAACCCATACATTCCCCTTTTTTTGCTAACAATTTTTGGTCCTATTTACTATGGTCCCCCGTACAATATGAAAGTCTTCCAGTCGCTCGCGCCCGCAGTAAGCACCACCTGATACCGTTTGTCTTTGGCTGTCACGCCCCCCTCCCCCGCCCCCGTTTGTCCACTGTCCACTTTGCTTGGCGTTTCGCTTGCAGGGACCGCGAAACGGAGGCCCCCTTCAGTCGCACCTCTGATCGGCGCACCAAGAGTACGCCCACAACGCTGGGGTCCGCTGCAGACAGGGGAGCTACAGTACAGCACTCGTCCAACATGACTATTCCAGTGACACGCAGACAGAAGAAAAAGGCCAAAGAGAGGGAACGTAAAGAGCGCAGGATGCAAACAAAGCGGGAGTTAGCCGGAGACATTCAGTCGGGCGCTGTAAAAGAAGCCCAGGTGCAAGAGTCGGTCGAGACCGCGGTGGGCGGAGTTTTGGCGACACCGATGAGTGAGGCCGTGGTTGATAAACCGGTAAGCCAGGTAGTTGTCGCGGGGGGGACTGTGGCGGGGATGGCGGCTATGGAGTTGGCGGCGGTGGTGGAAGTAGCGGCACCGGCACCATCATCATCAGCAGTGGGAACGGGAACGACAGTCACCAACCAAAACAGCAACGAGGAGCCGGTTCCGCGGGAGCGGCAGTTGAAGGAACCTGAGTGTCTCATGAAAGCGTCCACGGCTGCCAAAGTGGCCCAAGACCCGGCAGCGGCGGCACCACCGGCGGCAGCGGCGGCATCAGCATCGGGAGCGGTGGGGACGGCGGAGGGTACCGAAGAGGAGGCTGTGAAACGATCGCGCCTTGAACACGATATTCTGAAAGCTGTGACGGCAAACCTTAAGAGCCGGGCTGAGGAGGCAGCAGTTACTAAGGTGCGGCGAGTGTGTGTTTTGAGCGTGTCTCTCGAAATCGATTGATTCGATTCTAGAATCGGTTATGACGAAAGGTACGTATGATGAAAACGAAATGCACTTCACTGGTAGGGGGCTACTGTTGTACTTCGGAAACACGCGCATCCCAATGCATGTACTAGATTCTTCACGCCACCTTGGCTTGATTTCAAGGACTTTTTTGTGTCCACATGTCCCGCGCTTCCGGCATCAGCAGCAGCAGCAGCAACTGCAGCGTCGAAAACTTCACTGCCTTCGATCCCCACCAGTCAAGGGCATTGGCTTACGCTATGTACCTTGTAGTTATCGTGCTTTGAAAATCGCCGCCTTACCACGCCTGTGAGAATCGGTTCGATCATCTACAGTAGTCGATAATCGAATCGAGAATATGTAGATATCTGCTAAATCCCGATTAGGGATAAGCCGGCAGCTTGTTTTGTGGACGTTGCCCGAAGTTATCTCGTGCACAACATGATTCGTCACACGGTACACGGTAAATTTACAACTGTACGGGAAGTACTGAGGTTTTCGAGTAGCCGAGTGATTTGTTGTTGGTGTTGTACAGTAGTTATCTCCTCACTTCCAAGGTTACGCCCCAGTATATTATTCTCCAAGCTTGACTAGACCGGCTTACATCACACTCCCCTTCCTTTAGATGATTGCAGCCCTCCGCAGCAGGGTGCCTATACAACTGTCAGTAAGATCATCCCTGACGGAGCCATTCCAAACAAACCGAAAAAAAGTAGTCACGGTTCGTCACAAAAAATAAGTACAGTACAGTAGGAACTTGCTGTCATGTCCACGTTCTTCAAAAACAAGTCATCTTTGTTTGTCACGAATCGTGACGTCAACTCGCTTTGTTTTTTTCCAAAAGCTTTTCGTTGTCGTGATCCGTCACAAAATATAATATTTTTTGCGAAAAGGACAATCTTGTTCGCCACGGTTGGTGATATATAATAACTTTTGTTCGTTCATAAATTACCCTTTGTTACTTGTAACGATATCATAACTTTTGCGAAGGAATCAGAAGCGAGTGGCGCCTTCAAAATAACCGTCCAGCTTGCGTACGTAAAACCAAAACGAAAAACACTAAAAGACAAGAACTTGCGTTAAGGCCATAATAGGTCGGAGAACGTAATTTTGACGCACTTCGAAGTGTTCCACATTCCAGAAGTTCCTCTGATTTTAACTTGACAATCGAAATACGGGTTTTATCAATATCAGGCTTTTTTTAGGTGAAAGTTCCGCGCATGCGCAGTGGAACAGGAAACACGCAGCTATTATATTTTCGCACGTAGTTTTCAAGCCATGCCAGAAGCGAGGTCACGCGACACCGAGATTAACTCTACCAGGTTCATGTTTCTGGTGTGACCAAGTTTACACATTATTCATAGCAGATATATGCGTTGCACCATCACACCAGCGCCAACAAACTTGTCTGAACCTGTTTGTTCCTCCGAAGAACTGCAGGTCTCCCGCACGATGCTTGGGTACAACTACCGTGATTTATTTTAGGCATTGCTTTCGTCTTTCTGACAAGATAAAGTCCCTATGTACAACGGCGACACACTAAAACAGCGCTCCGTCTCTTTTGTGCCTGCCAACGACTGACGATGTCAGCGTAGCACCACCCTCAGACACCACAAAACTGCCAATACTGCTAAATGGCGGTGCTCGGTTTCGTGGGTTTTGATCCCTGAACTTGTGGATTGTGTGGGCAAAAGCCATCCGTTACCTCACGTAATTTCCTAAACAGGTTTCGTTGTGTTTCTTTATTTTGTCCGTTCTTCGCTTTTTTTAAGCACCGGTCTCGAGCCCAGCAGATCCCGAGATCACTAGCGGGTGGGGGGGGGGGGGGGGTGGCTTATGTCGATACGGTTGACAATACGTATGCTGTATCTACAGCAGTAACCGTTCACCTGGACGCACGTTTTTTCGTTCAAGGACGAAAGCATTTTTTTTTCTTCAAAAGACAAAAACTGAGCCCAATTCCAAACCTTAACCTTTGAAGAAAAAAACAAAAGGGGACCGAGGGAAAATAAGCCCAGTCTCAATCCTACCGGTATGCTGCAAAACAGTAAAAAAAAGAGACGACGGGGAAAAACAATTCCGACCCGCGGCTTCACTTTCCCTCGGTACATATTGGTGTATGATCGTACTGCACGCTGTCCATCTCGAGGGCACTGCTGTACTATACGTACTGTTCTGTAACGAGATGGTTCAAGCTGAACGGCCCAGATTTTGTGAGCCACAAATAAATGCCGCTTGCTTTTATGTACGTACTCGAATGATCATGAAGTTGGTATGATATTGACTGCTGTGAAACAGTGGAACAGAGTGACACAGCCACTTTGTTTCGCTAAGGCTCTCTAGGACTGGCAATAGCGGCGAAAATTTGTCCACATGAACCACAGGCCTTCAAATAGGTCAACTACGGAAGGCACTCCCGTAAGAAATAACCACTTGTTTTACTTTTTTTCCCTAAGCGAGCCGGTTCCAGGCCGGCGTCCCCGGTGGAATGACAGGTGAATCTCGTCCCTGTTAGAGTCAAGGTCATGAGTTCGAGCCCCCCCCCCCCGAGTGCATGCTCGTAGGGACTTTTTCTTGCAAAACATATCTTGACTACTCGTAGCGGAAAGCGCGAAAGCGTGAGTTGGCAAAATTCGATGAAAACCAACGAGCGTTGGGAATGCTGAACCCTCTGCGCGATAAAAATCAAGGCACGAACCGTAGTGGGGGAGGAGGGAGAAGAGCCTGCTTTGTGACCCCGGATCTGAGTTACGACTATGGAGGGAGAGGGGCAGAAGTGCGAAGATGATAAATGGGATGGAGAAAAAACAAAGTACATTAAGACATGCCTCCATACACCTTTTCGCGCATATATTCGAAGAATTGGCTGCGTGAGGTCGATATCAAGGTAAAATATAACACCAGAAATCGACCCTGGTACACTGAAACTTAGTGATAAATTACAAGGTAACCACGCAAATTTGCCAATGTTTTCCGCTCGAAAACCCAATTTTTCTCGCCGTTTTAGAGAGATAGATCCTACACGTATTCTGTGAGCCCCCTGTCGACCCGTTAACGAACGACGTTTTTTTTTTCCGCCTGGGATTCGGGACTCCTAAAGGCCCAAATGCCTATAAAGAAAAATGCCCACATATATCTGGTGAACTCCTCTAAAAAGAACATCGTTGGTTAACGGGTTGACAGGGGGCCATAAAACACGTTTGCCAAAAATCAGGATATATGGCCCAAAAAACGGCGTTGACTTTTTTTTTCATCCCATTTATGATATTCGCTCTTCTTGCTTTCTCTCTCCTCCCTATTAACAGTCGTAATTCAGATCCGGGGTTACAAAGTAGGCTCCTCTCCCTCCTCCTCCTCCTCCTCCTCCACTACGGTTCGTGCCTTGCATTTTTATCGCGAGAAGACTTCGGCCCTTTCTTCCTTCATCAACTCGCATCGAATTGCGTCAACCCACGCTACTATGTAGGCCCTCTCAGCAGTGCTGCAGTTGATTTTTTTTCTTTCTAATTTGTGTGTGCAAATAAACTCGAAAAGCCCGACCCACGTGAAACTCGAACCCCGGAAAACGATTTTTATTTTTTGGGTTCAGCTTGAACCAGTCTGTACACCATCTCAAACCAAACACTACCAAAACAAATAACATCGACTTTCCTTGGTACATGACTGACGTTCGCCATATATCTCAACGGAGCACAGCAAGCGGTAATCGCAAAGTTAGCGGTGTAACTGCCCCGAACATCTCAGCTGGAAATCTGCATAGAGAACCACTGTAATAGCAGTCCGGCGGGAAAATATACACGCGAGAGCATGAAGGCGTACAGGGAACGAAATATACGGAACGGAACGCGTCCCTTCCGAACTGCGCACCACCTTTCTTTCTCTGACGCCCCCCCTCCCCCTCTCGTCACTGCCCCCCCCCCCACCCCGGGCATGAGGATGCGCGAGGGTCTATGGTCATACGACTACGGTCATGCATTGGAAATGAGAGATACCCCCGCCTCCCCCCCCCACTCCCTCCTCACCCCCGCCCCCCATCACCGCCCCCCTTACCCGTTACCAGGGAATCGGTGATTTGTGCAACCTGGATGGGGCGGACAGTTCCCTCTCTTATGCTACCTTTACCAAAACAGCGCCTGAAAAGCACAATAACGATACTGCTTCGAACCACTCAGGAACGACCTACAAAGGTGCGGATTCCGAAACTTCATGGGAGGGTAGCGAGTGCAGCATTGACACATACGACGAGGGCCAGTTGGGCCTGCCACCGCCTGCTGGCGCGGCTGCTCGTACTACGCCTCCAGTTCACCCCGTGGGGTACATTGAGAATTATGGTGTGATCCCGTCAGTGCAACAGCTGCAGCAGCAGCAGCAGCAGCAGCGTCACCCCCAGCAGCAGCAGCAGCAGCAGCACCACCACCACCACCACCACCCCCACCACCACCACCACAAGCACCATCAGCTGAACCATCAGCAGCAGCACCATCAGCAGCAGCAACAGCAGCAGCAGCGCCAGCACCAGCGCCAGCATGGCAATCAGCGTTGGACTTACGAAAGTAACAATGGTGCGGGGGCGTTTCCGATCAATACGCAGCACGTGCAATACAATGAACTCCAGCATGCAGGTGTGACCTATGGAGAAAATGTTTCGGGAGCGCCTCCTATGTCTGTACCGCCGTCGGCCTATAATCATCATCAGCAGCAGCAGCAGCAATGGCAGCAACATCAGCAACAACAGCAACAGCAGCATAATACAGTCTATCTTGAAAACGTCGGCGGGACCTTCTATCCGGTGCCTACTCCATCGATGCCGATGCAGCAAGATTCCTACAACGCGTATGAACAAAATGGTGCCGGTATGCGCAGCAATCAGGCTACTATGGGATACGGAGGAGGTGTTTCGGGTGTTTGCCCTTTGCCGACTCCGCCTTACATGCAGCCCCGGGGTTTCGAGTTTGTGGAGCATTTTTCAGGAAGGAGGCCCACGCCGGAAGTGTCTAAGGAGCAGAACCCGACCACCATGACGTACGAGGGGCGCATCTACCCCTATTGGATGCAGTAAGGGGAGCATTTTGACACCCCCATGCCATGGAAGTTTCGCGGGGGTACTCGTGACAGATGGCACAGCAGTATGGCGTTTTGGCTTGTCGGTGGATGGGATACTGCAACAACAAAAAACTTGTAGACCGCAACGCCCTTCATATTTTCCTTGTTTCTTTTTAATGTGGTTGTTGTTGTTCTCGTGGTTTTAGTTGTTGCTGATACTTGTGTAGCCCGCTGTGCGTGACACGGCTCTAATATTATTGTAACGCCTTTTTTCTCGCCACGGATATCGATGGTATACGGTAGTAGCGTTTCGAAAGCGCTTACTGTCTTCCGCGAGAGAGGGTGTGTTCCCTTGAAGCCGGCTGGATGTGGTCGTGGCTGGTGTGAATTTGCGGCGTTTTACGGCGCCATGCTGTCGTTTGTTTTTTTGTATATTTGTAGACTATGGCCGTAGGTAGTGTTCAAGGTAGTGTCTTAAAGGGGGTCCGCGTCGGTCCAAACATCCCAAACGCTTTGAGGCAGGGGGGCGGGGTTGTTCGTCCTTTAGTTTTTAACACGCAGGATGGATCTGGGCACAGCTTCGACACTATATATACCGTCGTCGCGCGTGTAGAGTACGAATGAGAAGAAGGTCTGCGGTAGCAGTAGTGCAGTGCTGTAGTAGTAGGAAATAGCTGCCGTTAGTCCCGAAGGCGCGTGTCTGTTAACCAGCGCGATCTCTGTCATATTTGATTGGATATCGTTCCTTCAAAAACAGACGGTGGGTGCTGTCTTTGGGTCCTCTCATTTTTAGCAGTTTTTTTTTGTAACCATGCCCTCTATTGATGTTTGTGCGTTCGATATGTACCATTCTGGACGGACCTAAATGTAAGGACCGTTTGGTTTTCATATTAATGACTAGCCGGCCTTTATATTTCCGCCCAGAGAGGTGTTAGTAGTAGTTTTAGTAGTAGACGGTGGGGCCGGGCCTACGAGGGTCACAGATGAGGCTCCACGGGGGTTACCATTAACAATTTGCCTACAACAATACGTTGTTTCAACTACCATCCGATAGTGTGAAGGTGTGGGTCACTCCGAGTTTTTCCACACGTCTGTCCGAGAGATTTTGTCCCGTTCAATGAAGGTTATGTACTGTGGCTGTAGTGCTGTAGTGTCTCTGTATCGTCTGCGTGCGGAGAAGACATTGAACCAGGGAATCCGTTTTTTGCCTTTTGGGAAAAAAAAACGACGCTTTTTCGTTGCGGAGGGCGCAAGCCGATTTCCACAAACCCGGCGTCTACAGAAGCGGACCAAGGCTTGCGCTAACGAGTGGGATTTGTTTCGTCGTGTAAGGATACATCTCGAGTTTACCGCGGTCGCGGTGTTTTAGTAGTAGTGCGAATTTCAAGTTCCTATCCCTTGTGATGCACAGTATATACACACGTGTTTTTTCTTCCCCTTTGTTTTTGATTTGCACACAGCCTATTATTGAAAATATGTATGAGCCAACTCTTGCCTCATTTTCCGCTCTACCTTTAGCACTACAAAACATTTAATCGCGCACTCTTGCCACACTAATTTCAAGCAGTTGTCCCCCAAAAACGACGGTGAACGGTGTTCCAACCATACACGGTGTACTGTACAACAACATGATCCCAATGCCACCCCTTTGGCAACAAGACTCTATATCGCACAAGAGGGGAATTTTGCGGGTGTGTACAGGAAAATCGGCGCGGATGTGGGTGGGGGTGGAAATGTTAACATCAAACGCCAACGCTCTGACGCTAACGCTGACACTAACGCTAACCCTATCACTAACACTGACGCTAACGCTAACGCTAACGCTAACGCTAACGCTAACGCTAACGCTAACGCTAACGCTAACGCTAACGCTAACGCTAACGCTAACGCTAACGCTAACGCTAACGCTAACGCTAACGCTAACGCTAACGCTAACGCTAACGCTAACGCTAACGCTAACGCTAACGCTAACGCTAACGCTAACGCTAACGCTAACGCTAACGCTAACGCTAACGCTAACGCTAACGCTAACGCTAACGCTAACGCTAACGCTAACGCTAACGCTAACGCTAACGCTAACGCTAACGCTAACGCTAACGCTAACGCTAACGCTAACGCTAACGCTAACGCTAACGCTAACGCTAACGCTAACGCTAACGCTAACGCTAACGCTAACGCTAACGCTAACGCTAACGCTAACGCTAACGCTAACGCTAACGCTAACGCTAACGCTAACGCTAACGCTAACGCTAACGCTAACGCTAACGCTAACGCTAACGCTAACGCTAACGCTAACGCTAACGCTAACGCTAACGCTAACGCTAACGCTAACGCTAACGCTAACGCTAACGCTAACGCTAACGCTAACGCTAACGCTAACGCTAACGCTAACGCTAACGCTAACGCTAACGCTAACGCTAACGCTAACGCTAACGCTAACGCTGACGCTGACGCTAACGCTGACGCTAACGCTAACGCTAACGCTAACGCTAACGCTGACGCTAACGCTAACGCTAGCAGTAACGCTCTCGCTAACGCTAACGTTAACGCTAATAACGCTAACGCTTAGCTAAGGTTAATGCTAAGGCTAAGCCTACGGCTATCGCTAAGGCTAACGCTAGCGGAAGTATATACGGCCTTCCGCAGTACTTGTCTATTTTCTGTTAACACAGCACACGCTATCGCGTAGGCTGTTAGCTTCTGGATTGGAGGGGGACGGGCGGACAATTTTCCATCAGGCACGTTTGGAGTTTTGGCTATATAGAGAACCCTGGGTGTAGACCCTTACATCCTTAATATATCCTTATTGGGTGCGTCGTCCCTTGCTTAGAGGAGCGAGCGAAAACGGGCGCATCAAACTGGCTGTTAATAACAGCAAGAGCGGAACAACAGCACTATTATTAGAAAGGTATAGCAAAACATCAAAAACGCAAAATGTATACGGAGTGATCGATTGGCTGTCACAACTCCGCGCCGTGACCAATCTGGCTCTGTAAGACGTTTAACCCCTTCATAAGGACACGCACACATTTTTTTGAGAAAAACACTTGGAGTTAGTGTGGCATATTTGCCGATGAAATCGTAAAAAGGATGTCAAGACGTATCAACAGATACCCATCACGCTTTTTGTCATAATACGCCTCGAAAGAGTATTGTATACCTGTATGTCCTTCAAGACGTTCCACAAACTCCTGTAGTTCGCACGGTGGAAGTATCTTATGGTATCACACACAGCTTGCAAATGCGAACCCACAGCTGATTAAAAAAAAAAAACGCTTTTCATACAGTACCAGGCTCGTACCAGTATATATTAAGGACAATGAAGTCAGCCGCGAGTCAAGAATGTTTCGGGCTCCCAAGTGTGTGGAAGGTGGCACTACGCACGGCTATTAATAGGTGCGGTTTCTACTGCCTGTTACGATGGTACGATGCATCAGTGGCGCGTTTTCTACATCGCAATACCTTACCACCACCATACCAGTATCATACCAGTATCATACCAGTATTATACCAGTATTATACCAGTAGTATACCAGTAGTATACCAGTAGTATACCAGTAGTATACCAGTATCATATACCAGTATCATACCAGTATCTACGGAAAGGCTTCACGCCAGCCAGTGGCTCAATACGTATCAATCAATATAAAACCGACCAACAAACCGAGCAAGGAATCCAATCAATCAATCAACCAATGAATCAATCATTCAATTAATCCATAAACCAATCAGTCAACCAATCGATCAACCCACCAACCAACCGATTACTTAATCAGTCAATCATACATATGCATCAATACACCCTACCCACCAAGCAAGAGCAAGCAGCCGGCCAAGCGATGAACCGAGCAATCAAACAAGCAGCCGTGACAGAGGCGCTAGGGAGCCCTTCCTATCACCATGCGGCCCTAAAAAAATCCCTTGTGTCCAGAGACACATCGAACAATGTAGCACACACCATCATCAGCCGTACACACCAAAATTGTGAGGTTGTTGTGTCACACCATTTGGGGTTCGCTATAGATATAGAAATAGATACATTGTTCAATGTCTCTACAAGGATGCAAGGGGGGGGGGGGGGGGAGTCCCGGCCGGCCACCTGTGTGAACCAATCAACAGTCAATCAATCGATAACTCAACCAATCAAACAACATACAAAGAAAGGTAGGGGGGGTATCCCTATTTCACCACCACGTTTACGCCGCTCGGGCGAGTGTCTCTGTGCCTCACTCAAAATTGGACGTAAAACAATTTGTTGTTGGCAAAGAGTAACAATCCCGACGGCGGTCCAATTTTGCTTAAAACGTAAACCTGCCAACAAACGAGGCAGTCACTCGGGCGCGGGGCTCTGGTCGGCTGGAAACCTTGGAAGGCGGTTCTGAAGAAAGCACGCCACGGCTTTGCCTACACAATATATAGGGAGTGGTGGCAAATTTGAGCAAGAAACTCGTTCATACTACGTACGTACTACGCGTACGTACGTACGTACTGTAGTTTACTATTAATACACAAACGCGCCGAGAGCAAAACATCATTGCTCACATACATGACGGAACAACCGATCAAACAAACCAGGCATGTGTGTGCACAAAACAAAAAACGCACCAAAATGCCTGCCACATCTGTACGAGACCTACACCGTTTTCCCACCATAAAACAACTAACGTTCCCCCGACCCTCTCCGAGAACTGGACGCAAATATCATGGCCGCTCACCATCAACATTCACTACGTATGGATGGTTTGAACTCCAATATGAACCTTCCACACCCAAAAAGCCAGCGCATATTTTCAACTGCTGCTGCTGCTGCTACTGTTACGACATACCTATATAGCTAAAGGTAGGGCGGCCCTCGCCGCGCTAGAGCTCGCACTGACTGCTGGATACTTGCAAACACTGTCATGAACAAACTGAACTTGTGCGCTGAGCACTGGTGGAGGGCAACAAACAAAACAAAAACAACGGGAGTTTTTTTTTTTTAGTCGGGACCGCGCGGATCTTCTGCTTCACCCAGCTCAAAAAAGGGCATAATACGCCCTAGACTATACCATCTTAAACCGTTTTTTTCTTCTCTTGCTCCCATTTATTATCTTCGCCCTTCTTTTCTCCCTCCCTTCCTAGTCGTGACTCAGATCCGGGGCCACACAGCAGGCTCTCCTCCCCCCTCCCCACTAGTTCGTGCCTTGCTTTTTCATGGCGAGAAGATTTCAGCCCTTTCTCCCCTCGTCGACTCGCGTCGACTCACACCTACTGTATATACCCACGCCACACGCTCTTATTAATAGCAGTTGATTCCTTTTTTTTTTTTTTTTTTTGCAAATCAAGAAATTATCACCACACGGTGGGATTTGAACTAACAACGTGATCAACTCTAGCAGCAGCAATCGAGCGAACCACTAGACTACCGGGGTGACCCGTCATACACCAGGTACCAGGTACCGGTATACTCATTCCGGCCGCGTAAATTGACCGCCTTTACTGTGACATCAGCATTTCAGTTAAACCTACACCAACTTTTTTGGGGGGGCAAAACTACATCAATTAGTGTGGGGTAGGTATATAGCCCATGTGCAGTAACAACGAGCGTAACCAGTAACCAGGGTTTTACGGAAAAGCCGAAAAGCTCGACGCACGGTATGGTACATACAGCAGTGTACGTAAGGTAGTTGAACAGTCAACATTTTTTGGCTTCACACCAGTCGGTCTCGCGGTGCCGCTTGCTGGGCAGACCGGCCGAAGCTCACAGGACGTGTCTTCTTTTCGCACCCGTCGATTTCACGCTGCAGCTTGCAGGTTGGGAGTTGACGTCTTATTTCTTCCCATAGCCACGGCCATTGATATTTAGCCAGCGAAGACACTCATTTGTCGTGCCCGACACGAGCAAAATGCTACTCGTACTGCTGTCCTGTGCTCCAAACAAAGCCAGTCTATCGACACCTTCGATGCCTACTACAGCACGCCTACGCCATAAAACCGACTGAGACCCTGCCCGACTTTACAAACTTATTTCGGTATCATCAGCAGCAGCAGCAGCGTCAGCGTGCCACACTGCTACTAATAAGCGGCATGACCTCGGTATATATATATATATGAAAAAAACACAACAAGTTGAGAAAAGAGGGACACCTACTGGTGAATAAAACGCGCAAGAGTGCCCCCACCCCCCCCGGCATCAAACTCTTGGTCCCTCCCTCGTTACGACGGACCGCATTCAACGCAACGCGTCAGCAACAAAAAAAACGTCAAGTACTAGCAGCAATAGCAGTAGCAGCCGCAGCAGCAAGCAGCCGTAGCAACAACAAGGTATAAACCAGGACGACAGACTGGTGGAACCTCGATATAAACCAGCTACGACCGCACAATATCCAACCAGCGGTGCTGTCGCCCGTTCTATACTCGCTCAACACCCACTCAAAACTCGTTCACTACGGCCTCAATACTCGCTCAACACCTGGTCCATACGTGTCTCTCTCCTGTCCCCTTCCTCCCTCGACCAGGAAAAGCCTCCACCAACCGCACCACAAAATAATCCCCCATTTCCACCCTCCTACAACCGCACACCACTGTCTGCGTACCACTTACATTATTGACTAGGACCTGACAAACAAAACACAAAAAAACTCAATACCATTCAGCCAATTCCCAACTATTGCAACCAATTCTCAAATCATTCAAGCCAATTCTCGACCATTTCAACCAATTCTCAAAACATATCAACTATTTCAGCCAAATTTCAACCATATCGACCAAAATCTTCAACCTTTCCAGCCAGTTCTCTCGCAAAAAAAACAGAGCAGCCAATTCTCTCAACCATCCCGAGCCATTTCCCAAACCATATTCCATCAAAATATTTCGACCATATCAGTAAAATATTTGGGATCAAACGCGCCCGCGGTAACGCTCGAAGATAACGTCAGCGTCGTGGTCGCGCCCAAGCTCCGTCAAATCTTAAACCACCCCAGCTAAATTTTCAACTATTCCAACCAATTCTCAAACCATTCCGGCCACAATTCTCAACTAAATTTCACCCAAAGCTTCAACCATTCTAGGTGGTCAATTCTCAACCATTTCAGTCAGGCACCAACCAATTCAGCCGAATAGTAACCGTTTCTTCTGATTGGTTTAAACCCGTCCCCGGTAACGCTCGAAGTCAACGTTAGCGTCGTGATCGCGCTCTAGCTCCGGCCTCGCGAGCGGCTCCGCCTTGAGGCTGGGCTGCAGGTAGGCCGTCCTTGCATCCCCCTCCTCCCCCTCCTCGTTGTCGCGGGCCTGTCGCCGCGGCGGCTCCACGTCGTCTAGCACCTGGTTCAGGATACAAGACAGGAACGCAGAAAAAAAAATGCAGAAAAAAAACAGGCGAACAGGCAGGAAAAAAAGCGGAGCAAGGTCCAGGCAACAAGGCAGACACGACGGGACGCAACATGAGCAAAGCACATATACAATACTTCGTGGTGGTTATTCTTGTTTTTTTTTTTGCTGCTGTATACCGGCTCGTGCGGCAGGGCCTATCGCTATTCTCTTCCGGCATTATTTTTTTATCAACCATGCGCTTCGCAGAAGAAGAGCACTACTCGTACTGTACGGTTATCGCGGTGTCCCCCCCCCTCTCCTCTCCACCGCCTCCCTGCTACCGAAAGCAGAGGGTTTGCAACATGTTTTTTATCCCTTGGGTTGGTGAGATGGAAAACAAACTCGATCCACTCATTTCGCTGTCTATACCAACCCAAAAAGAACGAAGACAGACCCCCCTTCCCGCGTTCCGCCCCCCACGTTTGCTGTAGAGGACTGGCAGTTTCCTCGTTTTCTTCCTTGCTCCTTCCTTACCTTTGCGATCTCTAGCGGCAGAGACAGAGCGGAAGGCTCGTACGACCCGCGGAGCGAAGACTTGGCGACGTAGGTGAGGATCATCAAGACAAGCACCATCGCGGCCTCGTAGTACGCCACCTTAAGAATAAGAATGCCCACCATCGTCGCCTGGATAGTAACAGGAACAACAGAAACAGGCGAATCATAATAACGATTAACCCTTTTAGTATTGCACTGTACATAATGAAACGTTTCAGTCAAATTCCAAGTGTTTTGTCCCCACATCGGTACTGCACTACTATACGGGTTAAGAAGGTAAACACCAAGAAAAACTAAGGAAACAAGAAACGAACAACCCAACAAAAAACAACGTATATATATATACGAAGAACAAGAGCAACAAACGAACATGGATAAGAAAATGAACACCAAGAAAAAACAAACGAACAAGAAACGAACACCCAAGAAAAAACAAAACAAGTATTCGTACGAAGAACAAGAGCAACACGAGAATACCAATACCTGGTACCAGGTACGCAATAGGGACACGAACAAGGATAAGATAAAACACGCAACGAACAGCAAGAACAATACCGAGAAACGAAGAACATGAGCAAGACACGAAGAACAAGAACGTGAGGCGCAGCAACCGCAGAGGACGAAACCGCCAGGGCTCGGGTACGTAGAACGCCAAAGGGGAGGGTTACGGGGGGGGGGGGGGAGAGGCATGCGCGCCGTGAAAAGAAGAGAGGCTTTATCCCCTTGTTCACGTCGAAAACGATTAGCGGGGACGTATTAGCTACTACGAACCAGGCAAGCTATCAAGACTAATGTGACCAGTTCTACAGCAGCAGCGACGGGCGGCCATAGAAAGACGGCACCCATGTACCAAGTAAAAACATAAAACGCAACCATCTGTGAACGAAAATCTAATCATACCTGGTATTCTCGATTGCGCACGAAAACAGAGTGCGATAGGAGGGGCCAGTCAAATACGAGACTGTCCCCTGAAGCATGTATCCTCATACATGTACTACCTACGACGTCACATGATCTCATACTCGTAGTACGTATCCGCGTGTCTACTCATACTGCTACACAGTACGGGGACGTCCCCGTTACTACTGCTGTAGCACGCCACGTGATCTCATACCGGTACGTATTGCACCGTTTTATAGCCGTGGTACGTGATACCATCACACATTTATACCGGTATACCTGGCATATATAAACATCAATCTAAGCGTAGAAACGACTGGGAGATACAAGGGCGTAAAAAAAAGAAGAGAAAACGACACCACACTTGTAGCAAGGTCAGAATGAAAAACAAACCGGATCGCTGTGATCACAGGACGAAATGAGCGAAAACCATTTTTTTTCGTTTTCTTGTTCCCTTTTTTAACTTGGTTTTAGAGACCCCCCCTATTTTTTTTTCGCTGGTGGGGGGGGTGGGGGGGAGAGGGGGGTAATTAAAAAAAAGTTGACTTATTGTTTTCTGGGATCACAACGGCCCGGTTCTTCCCTCCAATATAGGGGCGGGGGGGGGGGTAGTGGGGTATCTGGGATTCAGATCCGCGCATACCCTTGGGAGATATGGTAAACGAAAACATGTTATAGCTCTACCTGGTATATATATAAACATCAATCTAAGCGTAGAAACGACGGGGAGATATGGTAAACGCAAAAAAATAATATAGCTCTCTATTAACAGTATATACCTGAGCGATGATGAGGCCGAAGATGAACCGCCTGAAAATCTTCGGGAAAAACACGCCTCCTGTCTCGTAGAGGGGCTCGTAGACGAACAGCATCTGGTGCTTGTAGGCCAAGTGGCAGGCGAAGAAGTAAGGGATGCCCACCACGAGGATGAACGGATTGATGATCGCGTAAGTCAGACACACCTAAAAGGCACCAAGCCAAGGCGGAAAGAGGGAGCGGGGTTTTCCAGAGAAGAAGGGGGGGGGGCGGAGGAGGCGGGATGGTGGGGGGAGGGAGTTGGATCAACAATATCCTCGCGAAGTTTGGTGATCTCATGGGGCACCCGTGTATAAACTTGTCGGACAAAAACAAGCAAAAACTACTGTACATATCATACATATATACGTAGCACAAACAGGCACGAACAAGACACAAGCAAACAACACCAAAAAGGTGCCTGGTATTGAAATATATGACGAAATTCCACAAAAAAAGTAACGCTAACTCTGACGGTTTCAGGAGATATCCACAAAAAAACGGCAAAACTTGGTCGAACTCACAACTGATGATTGTGCTGATTTTCGACAACGAAAAACGGAAAGGAGCGCAGCAGACACGTCCGACGAAATAGGACCGTCTTCCATGCTCTATACCCCCCCCGTCCGCTTTCCGCCTTTCAACGAAAAAATTTATCTACTGTAGCGCGGGGACGAGACTGCCATCTACCGCCTCTTTCCCCAGCAGAAGGGAACCATGTATGGAGGCGTTCGCGCTACACAGCTGCAGTGGCAGCGACAGTTACATCGACAGTTACATTAATGACAGTTACAGTGACAACCACAATGGTAGCGTCAGTTACAGCGACAGGTTCTAGTGACAGTTACAAAGCATGGTAGCGACAGTTACAGTGACATTCACAGCTTTAAGCGTCAGTTACACTTACGCTACAAGCGACAGTTACATTTACAGTGTTACAGTAGTGTCACTTACACAAAAAACAGTAGCAAATTGCAGCGACAGAAGCAGTGCTACAGTAGTGACAGTGACAGTGGCAGTTACAGTGACAGTGACAGTTACAGTTACAGTTATAGTGACAGTTACAGTTACAGTTACAGTTACAGTGACAGTTACAGTGGCAGTTACAGTTACAGCCACCCACCACGACGACAAGGAGGTCCTGCGCGATGTACTTGGGGTAGTTGAACCACCCCGCGTCGAAGTAAGGGCGGATGCCCATCACCACCGCCGCCTTGTCTCGAGGGGTGCTTCGCGGCCAAATAACCCTTAGCAGGTACTCCTAAAGGTCAAAAGGTGGCGTTAGCGGAGCGGGGCGGGAGTCAAATTTAGCGGGGGGTCTCACGAAGCGTTGAGGCAGCCAAATAATCCACAATATACACATTATAAGGTATAGCAATGGCCATGCCGGAGAGGAGGCGGAGGGGAGGAGGAGCGGGGGGGGCGTACTCGACGGTTGCTTGCCGTAGTCATGTGACCATTGACCACGCATCCCTTTCGAGACGGAGCAACCGGGGTGGAGGGGGGGCGGGGGGGGGGTGGTGGGGGGTTGGGAGGCAGGTCCCGAAAACGAAGGCGCCGTTGTTAAAAAGGGGCTAAGCGCGCGCAAGCTCAGCCGGCGACAAGGGTGGCAATACGATCGAGGGAGGGGACAGGGGACACGTAGACCCCGTACCCGTCGTCGCACACGCTCTCTGTTACAATTTTCACCCGACACAGGGAGCAAGCGAGACAGGCAGACGCCCAGCGTATAAGGTACGGCCTTCTGTGTGTCAGCGCGATATGAGGGAGGTGGAGTCGAGCGCTCCGGTTTTGTCCAGAAAAATCGGGGCTTGCGGGTCGCTAAGCACACCGTTTACAATAGGTTAACAGCGGCCGTCGGTCGATTCGAGGAGGGGTCCGCCTTTCTCTGCTATCCGCCCACTCGCTTGCTTCCCGAGCTCGGGAGAGGCTTTCTCTAGCCCCTATCCCGACACAAGAACGAACGAACGTCCTCTGTACAATACCATATAGTATGTATAATATTAGACGGGGGTCGTGTTTTCGTCAAGTCGACAGCCTTTTCTCTTTTATCCCTCTCCATACCACTACAGCCATGCATGACATGTGTACCCCCCCCCCCCGTTTTCCCCATTGCGCGGCGCTATAAATGGCGCCAATACAATACCGGTATACATGTATGCGTGCATATATATTCATAGAATGGTACCAGGTATTATTATTCCGTCCTCTCACCTGCAGGAGAGAGATGCCACGAGTCATCTCGATTCCCAGGCCGGCAAACATCTTGAGGATTATGTACTCCGCAAAGAAGCCGGTCACCTGCTTGCCGAAAACACAAGTGCGAAGTATACACATACCGTATTAGACCTATCCGTGTATCGCATTTCGCGTTGCTTTGCTTTTTTTTTCTTCATTTTTCATTTTCATATTCATTTTCACTCTCATTTTTTTTCTTCACGTTCACTTTCACGTTTTTGATATCATTTTCATATTCATTTCACTCTCATTTTTCTTTTCGCGTTCACTTGCACGCTGTTGAATTCATTTTCATATTCATGTTCACTCTCATTTTTCTTTTCACGTTCACCTTCCACGTTTTTGTTTTCATGTTCATGTCCATTTTCACTCTCATTTTCGCTTTCACGTTCACGTTTTTGTTTTCATTTTCTTTTTAAATTCCAGGCAAGCAGGCGCACAGACAAGGGGGGGGGTAGGGGATGAAGACAAGAGAGAGGGGGCTACCCGATCGGGGGGCGACCAATACCTCAAAAACGTAAACCCTTTCACGAATGAAATAGACGCCATGCCTTTTGCCGTCACGGAGGCGGAGTCAACATCGAATAGCGCAAAAACAAAAAACACCAACACCAGCAACAACACCACGGTTTTCACAAAGAAAGGCCTCATTGCCGACCTAGGGTGGGCCTTTTTCGAGTCAGAGCTTGCGCACGGTGCGAAAAGCATCACCATCTCAGCAGCACCCGACCATTAGGCGATAAATAAGGGAACCCCCCCCCCCCCAGCTTTTCAGCATCATGAGCATCGTCGGCATCATGAGCATCATGAGCATGTTACCTGGCGGGCTACGGTGGCGGCCGAAAAGGTCTTGAACGTTACGAAGGCGCGTGTTGTCATCTCCGGAAACACAATTTTCTGGAAAAAAGAAAAAGAAAACGGCAAAAAACAAGTCGAGAACAAAAGGGAAATAAACAGAAAAGCGAACGGAATGAGCAAACGGTCGACGGTGGTCGATCAATGATTGGGTGACCCGGCCGACCCGGTGAATTGGTAGGTCGATCAATCTGACGTGATAAATCTGCTTGGTTAATCTGGTCGGTCAATAACCTGATTGGCCAATCTGCGATCTTGCTTGGTCAATTCAGTGTTTGGTTGGTCTATCTGATTGTTCAATCTCACTGGTCGATCTGGTCGATCGACAATCTGATTGGTAATATATACGTAGCTGATTTGTCAATCTGTTTTGTACTTGGTGGATCTGATTGATTAACCGAATTGGTCGGTCTGTCTAATTGGTCGGTCTGGTTGAGCGACAACTTGATTGGCCAATCTGGTGTCTGGCTGGTCGACCGTATTTATCAATCTGAGTGGGCAATCTCAATGGCCGATTTGATTGCCCAATCTCAGATTGGGCGGTCGCTTGGTTGAACATGCCAGATTGGCACGCGGCACCACCATATCACAAAATTATCCTTTTGACGCATACATATCGACCAGCATCGGGAGCACTAGACTCAACAAACGGTTCAATCTAATATCGGGAGCGAGACCGGAAGAGAGTTGCCCCAAGTCGGTGCTGACAGACGGCCTTGCCTACTATTTCATACCTACCAGGTATTTAATACCCATAAGCCCTTTCTGTTTGATACTGTTAATACGAGTTCACAGCAAAAAACAGCCCTGGAAGAAAAAAAACAAAGTTTTTTTTTTTACCTGGGATAGTAGGTACTCATGCGTCAGTCGTGACTCGTGGCACGTATCATACCTGGTACGAAGGCAGAGGTCCGACCACACAAGCCAATGCACAAAACCCTGGCTGGGACTCGGGAGAGACTGCACAAGCTACAGTAAAACAAGACAGTAAAACATGTGAAGGTGCAACCGCTGACGCGAACACACCTCCTGCGAACACGCATGGACTTCTCTTCTGGCATCTGCGGCGCGACTATCTATCCTCCCCGCACCAACGCACGCCCCATAGCAAACCAACACCGAACCAACGCACAACAAAAAGGAGGATTCCGGAGACAGACGAGTTGAAAAGAATAGCACACATACCGTACCACAAACATCATTTTAACATCAATCCGCACGACCCACCACCGACTACTACAACGCGACCCCTCCCCCCCAAGTGGAATGGGGTTAGCTCACCCTTCATGCGACTCGGCGAAGACCTCACGGCGCTTCACGCTTGGTGCAAGCAATGTTTATGCCTGGTCAGTGAAAAACCGACGTGCTCCGTCCGGCCATTGTAGGGATGCGATAACCTATGGTCATACGACTACGACCATAATCATGACATGCGGCTTACCCCTCCACCCCCCGAGTAGAGCACGACATGCCGCAAGACTCACCCGCACCCGCACCGACGACCGTGACCTCCCCAGCAGCGGCCGCGCCTCAAGCGAGTCCTCCCCGCCCTCCCCCTCCCCCTCCCCCTCCCCTTAACGCCGTCGAAATAAGCGCGCCCAAAACCCCTCCCCCCTTCCCTCCACCGCACCCCCCCCTTCTCTTCTCCTCCACACTCCATCTGTTCAGAGTTCATCCAAGAATCTCGAGTTCGACGCCTCCTTGCGAAACCCCTGCGGGTCGCGCTGCCTGTCCCCGCTCCCCGGGGGCGTGCGAAGAGCGCGCCGTCCCTCCCGTCCCATTGTCGTAGAACCGAGGGATCGTCGCGGCCAGCCTCCCTCACCCCCGCCGCCGATACGCCGCCCTTCCCCCTGGAGTCCATCGAGAAGCTGCCCAGCTCGACTTGGCAGGAGGTCGACGGAGGCCTGTCTCATCTTCGTCGAGGGAGTTGGCTTCCTCCTTGCTGGATTTGACTGGGCGGACGGATGGTGGCGAGGGGGGATGAGGGTGACGTGGTTGGGCAGCAGCAACAACCAGCGGCGACACAAGCATTAAACAACAATTAGCAGCAACGCAGTAGCAGTAGCAACACGCTCCATCAACGCTAAAACAACAACAGCAGTAGGACAGCTCGGCAGAGAACGACTCCAACGCGGTGACCCCCCTCCCCCCCTCCCGCCAACCTCCCCCCCCCCGCCCCTCCCCGTCCCGTGTCGAGAACGAGGGGGATCGTCGCCCGGCAGCCCCCTCCCTCCACCCCCGCCCCCCCCCCCACTTTTTGCCTCTCGCAGAAGAGATGAACATGTGATGTTCGAAACGTACCGCCATGATGGCTTGAATGGCCTGCTGCAGCGTGCCCTGAGACGCCATCTGAAGCGCCTTGTGGTCCATCTTTCTTAGGTGATGCAGGCGTTTCGCCTGCTCGCGGCTGACCTGCTCGCGGCGGATAGAGGGGACAAAAAAAACTTGAAAATATACAACAAAAGCCTTTCGTTAACAACTCCCCTCCACCCCTCCCTCCAAACAAGATCGTACACTATACTGTTGATACTATCAACACTGAAAATGTATCATCTACGTACGTACAAATAGTTTGTGCATACAGGAAACGGGGACAACCAGAAATTCCATACTTTCAAAGCGTTTTTTTAGGCCAGATTGATCCTTCTCGGCAAGGAAGGGGAAGGAAACGCCTGTGCGTTAAGGTCGTCACACGAAAGGGGACACACGAAACACATCCCCGGGTCGCAGGAAAACCCCCCCGACTTTGCACAATCGGTACTTCCGAGGGACGATCCGTACAAAGTGTATGCGCCAAAAAACGACATTAGTCGGCTTTTATACCCCGTGTAGACGGGAAGCCGGAGAATAAGGCAGGACACGAGAAAAAACAGGAAATTGCTTGGCCGCGTATTTTGCATTCCGTCGCCATGAAGATCACCGCCAGTCGGCACGACGGCGTACGTCCTCGAGCAATCAATCGGTGTCACCAGCGACGAATAGTCGACCAAGCCTCGGGCCAATCAATCGGCGACATCATTGATGAAACCAATAAACAAATATCAGCGACCGATCAAAATCGACTACGCAACCGACTGAATCCCTAACGGCATCTCTGACCAATCAATCGACGGCATCACCCGCTCAATCACTGGACGACACCAGCGATCCACCGACCGGTACCACCCGCTGATAACTCAATCCACGCAATCACCGACCAACCAGTCGGCAAGAACGCAGTCCAACCAATCGAAACCATCACCGTCAATGACGTTCCCGACCTACCCATCGAATCGATGAGAACATCGTTCAATCAACCATTGACAGCAGCCCCGATAAGCCACTCGTCACAACCCCGCGGCCAATCAAGCAACGACACCACCGACCAATCAATCAGCGACATCACCGACCAACTCCACGCTCCCCACCGACCAATCAATCATCGACGACACGCCCGGCCAATTCCTCCGGACCAATCAATACACGACACAACCGACCGATCAATCGACGACCCCGCGGACCAATCAATCCACGAAATCACGGACCAATCACCAGCTGCGACCAATCAGAAGCGAACAAATCACAACTCCCACCTCAACGTTGTAGTAGCCCAGCTCCTCCGTGAGATACCCCACCGCTCCTACCCGGTCACCCAGGAGGCAGCACGGACCGGTCCACAGCATCGGTTCTTCTCCATCCTTAGAAGCCCGCCGCTTCAGCTCCGCACGCTCTAGCCTCGTCAGCACGGACTCGCGCTTGTCTAGAAGGCCTCGCAAGACATGGAGATCCTGTTGCACGGGTAGCCGCCGGAAGGAAGGAAGGAAGGAAGGAAGGAAGGAAGGAAGGAAGGAAGTGTTATGGTGTGGATGCAGTGGCGGAGGCGGTGGGGGGGGGGGGGGGGGGGGGGGG
>MEHQ01000797.1:49868-269226 GCA_008828725.1 Saccharina japonica
GTGGGAGTGGGGGGGGGTTGGTGTGGGGGTACGTGTATTTTATGGAATATCATTCTTTTCATGCACTTCGGTCGTGACTGATGCTGCAGTCAAGTACTTCGTATATAAATAGAGACACCTGGTGGTGTTTGGAACAAACAGGTAGCAACAGGTTGTTGCATTGAAATTGAAAGGTGCACTACGTTTGGGTTGGGGGGGGGGGGGGGGGGGGGGGTGTTTTTGAGGAGCTGCCCAGCTCGGACTTGCGCAGGAGCTGCTCGACGAGGCCTGTCTCATCTTCGTCGAGGAGTTGGCTTCCTCCTTGCTGGATTGATGGGGGACGGATGGGTGGGAGGGGGGGGGATGAGGGTGACGATGGTTGGGCAGCAGCAACAACAGCGGCGACACAAGCATTAAACAACAATAGCAGCAACAGCAGTAGCAGTAGCAACACCTCCATCAACACCGCTAAAACAACAACAGCAGTAGGAACAGCCTCGCGAGAACGAACTCCAACGCGGTGACCCCCCCCCTCCCCCCCCCTCCCCGCCGAGAAGCAGCGGTTTGGACTTGAAATGTCACGCGGCAACCCCAGCCCCGTTTTACCACGGGCACAATTATTAATAGAGATCACCCCCCCCCCCCCCCCCCCCCCCCCCCCCCCCCCATACCACTCCCTTTCATCCTACCAAACCACAGTCAACGTGCACCTACATTCCCCACTCCACTCACACTCGCCCCATTCCACCTTGCCAATAAAATACCACATTATACCCTACCCTACCCCACCCCACCCACCCTAGGCCTGTCCAAACCTTCCGGCTCCTACCATCCTCAAACAAAAACAAAATAAATCTCCTGCTCAACAAACCTAATCTGTACAGCGCGACTACACGAAACGTCCAGAATTCTGCCAACAGACGGATGCCCCCCCCCCCACTCTTACCTGGTCGGTGGAAACCCGACGTGCTCCGTCCCGGCATTGTAGGGATGCGAGGGTCTACGGTCATACGACTACGGCCATGCATGGCATAAGTCTCTCCCGGTGCTCCGTCTCGAAAGGGATGCGTGGTCAATGGTCAAACGACTAAGGCAAGCAACACATGAGTACGCCCCCCGCCCCCTGTAGATGCATGCTACGGTAAAGGTGCAACCAACTTTTTTTTCAGCCTTAAAAGGGTGGTTACTTGAGGAGCTCTATACTAATAGCAAGTCAAAAACTGGTTTTGGAGAGAAATAAAAGTGCTACATACATAACCGATGAACAATCCCATGGCCTAACAGTGGTATGAAATGAAACATAATATGGCAACACATAATGCAAATTTCCACGATTATGGGTTAAGAAGCCTTTAACGTCGTTCCGAAAACGTTTGGGCCAAAAAAAGGTATACCGGTATACCTCTATCGCAGCCCGCGTCTCTACCCACCTGGGTGCACACCGCCGATAGGACGCTGTCCGGGTACAGGTAGCCGAAGTAGCTCTCCAAGATAGCGTTGCTCCTTGCGTCGGAGGGCACGTCGAGCATGATGGTCCGCATGTGCGCCTTTCTCTGCTGAAGGTAGCGCTGCCTCAGCCCGATGTAGGTGCGGAACTCGGTCTTGAGGAAGTACAGGCACACCGCCGTCAAGAAGTACATGCCGACCACGTGCACCCACCTGCAAAAACAGAAGAACGAAAACATAAAATAAAAATCGCATTTGTACGCATGTATATACCAGTCGGTAATGGCTACGACTGCTGCTGGTGGTATTGCTGGCGCAAGCAGTGTTTACGACTGAGGCCAGCTTTTCCAAAGCGGTTGAAATACACTACTCGTACCAATCCAAACCTTACCCCTTTCACCCAAACGAGCACGACGGGGACATGTACCAGTAGTTGAACGTACCAGTCCGTGAGGACGGCGGGCGGTGAGGGAGAAAAACAGCGGCCATGCTGCGGTCACCGCTACGGCCTTGCTGAGAACGCCACCTGGTGCAAACGACCTTCGCCGCGCGAGGGCGGCAATGACCCCCCTCCCCCCCCCCTCTTATATAGGGAATCAACATAACGAGCGCCCAACTGTTGGAGATGTCTCTACTAGAACAAGGAATGGTGCTCCGTCTCGAAAGGGATGCGTGGTCAATGGTCAAATGATTAAGGCAAGCAACAAGTGCGTACCCCCTCCCCCCCCGCCGCTTCTCCCGCCCCCTCCCCGCCCCCGTTACCCCCTCCCCCTTTCCTTAACCCCCCCCCCCCCCCCCTCTACATAGGCGCTCACAATACCGGGTCCCCGATGGCCACATTACTCATGGACATCTTGCTCAGGTTGTTTTCCGCTTCCTCATAGCCCCCCATCATGTTGATGGGCAGGACTATGGGAAGGGCGTACAGGGCGATGACCAGCAGCATCTTGCCGGCTAGAAGGTACATGCGGATGTAGATCAAAGCGTCGAAGCCGGCGAACCGAATGAACTCCTGACAACAAAAAAGGCGTTTTGGGGAGGGGGGGGACTCCAACAGTGAACATCAGGTTCTCTCGAGTTATTTGCGCGGGTTGACCGGTAAAAAAGGGGCCGTTTACACAGAACTTGGCATGCTACCTATGATGTGTGGTACTATCGATTACCCTGGTATTTTATACCAGGTACGGGTGTTCAAAGGTTCGGCTGCAACATGTCCGGCTACGTAGAGAACAGCACCCCCTCGTGCTGGGGGTGTAGAGTCGTGTGTAGTACCATGTTGGAGTGTGCAGTGGGTTTCCACGCATATTTTATGCCTTCTTGTCAATCTGCACTGCCATAAACAACAGCACCAACAACTAAAGTGCAGCAGCAATAGTAGTAGGGATGGGTCCGATAATTCCGGCCTCTACTAGAGCTTTGGAGCTGCTTGCACTTGTGCATTATACTAGTATTAATAGTTGTCTCGAAAACGAATAGAAGCACGTACACCCGTAGAGGTATGAAGTTACGATAGTACACAGTAATGTCGCTGCTGCCGTTCGAGACCAAACACAGCAGTAGTGCCCAGTGCGATAGCATGGCATTGCACTGACTGTCTGATCTCCGTACTGCATTACGATGTGGTAGCTGTGTCGCATCTTGTGCCAGCAGAGCTCGTACATATCTCTCTTGGACACTGAAGCAGCACGGCCAATGGGTGTGCCGGATGTCGACGGGCAAAACGAACCGGTTAATGTGAAGAACCATTATCGAGCCAAAGAAAGAGCGGGCTTGCACCATGCAGCAGCAGCAGCAGCAGCAGCAGCAGCAGTACTCGTACGTGCCAGATCTGACTATTCTATACTGGTACGATAAAAGAGCAAGAGAGCCTCCCCCTCCCCCCCCTCCCGACATAGGAAAACGCCTAAAAAAACGCGAAAAAACTTCCGACAGTCGCGACCTGCCAGCATATCAAACATGGGCCCCCTTTCCCCCTGTCCCTCCTCGCCCTCACCTCCTCCGAGATGCGGCACAATGTGATCAGCCACGAGAACACCCCCTCTCGGGACCCCGGCAGGTCCGGCGGTCTCTCGGCGCGCTTGCACGAGAAGAATCCCGGATCATTCCACCGTTTGTCTGAGGAGTGGGGAGTGGGGGTCGGGGTGGGAGGTGGAGGTAGGGTGGGGTTGGGGAGTGGGGGGTGGTGGTGGGCGGTGGGGGTGTGTGTACTCATGTCGTGCATGGCTGTAGTCGTATCATAGGACCATAGACCCTCGCATCCCTACATTGCCGGGGCGGAGCACGTTGGGTTTTCACCAACCAGGCAGACATTGCTTATGCGCCAAGCGCGAAACACAGTGAGGTGTTGGGCGAGTCGCATGAAGGGCGAGCTGCATCCTGCTAAGAACCGCTTGTGAGGCGGACTTGCATACGGGCGACAGCCGCCAATTAATTGGTTTGATTTCTGGTGTGGCCACTTCCAGAGACAGCAATGGGTATACTATGTATCTGCCCCGTGGGCCCTTACCATGTTACCATATACACACTACGTGATACGATCATTCCGCTTGTGCGGAGTTAAGGTTCTCCACCCCGCACAAATGATCTAACAAGACCGCCAGCGGTAGGGGGGGGGTGGGGAGTGGGAGGCAAGGGAGGGGAGGGGGGAGAGGGGACAGAAGAGGGGAGCGAGGGCAGGAAAAACTACTTGTAGTTGTAGTACGTACGTATATACCAGCACAGCAGTGCTACTTTCGTGTTTCAGGTTATCAAGTGCGCGCTCAGTGCTGTCACTGCTGTGTGCGTACCAGTATGACATGCTAACATACTGATTGAGGTACCGTAATCATGCGAGAGTTGGCACCCATCGGAAGGTTGGCACCCATCGGAGAGATAGCACCGGGGTGCGATAAAAAACACAACGTAGAAACATTTAATCGTGTTTTCGCACCCCCATCGGAGAGATCGCACCCCGGTGCGATCTCTCCGACATAAATAGAAATTTGAGGGCCACCGCAGCGGGTCTGTAGTAGGTAATATTCTCATTTCTTTCATTTTCCGATGAGATATCACCAGTGCGCCACTCCTCTCAAACGTTCTTTACCAACGCATGGTAGGTCAAGTCGTTTTAGGTAGCTTTGAGTCATTTACGCAGCACCGTTACCCCAGTACGGCCCGGTGTATTTCGATTCAGCAGCGCACCCATCGGAGAGATCGCACCGGGGGTGCGCCAAAATTGAAGAACGGCATGATTTAATTGTATTTCCGCACCCCCATCGGAAGGTTGGCACCCATCGGAGAGATAGCACCGGGGTGCGATAAAAAACACAACGTAGAAACATTAAAAAATCGATCGCACCCCGGTGCCAACTCTCGCATGATTACGGTACACGAGATACCTGCTACCGGTACGCCGGTACGCTGTTGTGGGTATGTTTGCTTGACACGTTTCCTGTTGACCCCGCAGCTCGATTACACCAACACACCATCACCTTACGTACGTTAAAACCTTTCGGTATGTTCCGTACATTATGCGGAGTTTTACAGAAGCAAGCAAGTATAATACCAGGTGCCACACGTAAATATCATGCCAGGTATGTACCAGGGCATTAATTAGGTGTTGCGCTGTTGCGCTGGCGCAACATTTGGCCAAAATAACGGTTTTGCGCAACAGTCGCCGCGAGGCTAGTTGCGCGCAGCGCAACACGCGTTTTTGGGCGCGCAACATTTTCGCCGCAGGCTAAAAAAATTGTTGCGCGTTTTTTTCTCGCCGGGGTCGAGAAAAAATTTTTGGGGGTCTTTTTTTCTTGATAAATAGTCGTAATTGGACATCTTTTAGGCTTTTTAGGCGTACATTCGCCCAAAGATCGCCATTTTTTCGCTTTTTTCGCCTCCGGCGGCGCGGCGCGCAACACGCGCCTCAGGCGTGTTGCGGTGCGCGCAACACTCCTTGAGTCGCCTGTTGCGCTGCGCGCAACAGACCCCGACCCACTAATTAATGCCCTGGTATGTACGTAAATACCAGGTGTGTCGCATGTATGTACCTGGTACCAGATACCAGGTACCTCGTACCTGATACTCGTATGCCTCGGGCAGTTGCGGTGCGCGCAACACTCCTTGAGTCGCCTGTTGCGCTGCGCACTAATTAATGCCCTGGTATGTACGTAAATACCAGGTGTGTCGCATGTATGTACCTGGTACCAGATACCAGGTACCTCGTACCTGATACTCGTATGCCTCGGGCAGTTGCGGTGCGCGCAACACTCCTTGAGTCGCCTGTTGCGCTGCGCACTAATTAATGCCCTGGTATGTACGTAAATACCAGGTGTGTCGCATGTATGTACCTGGTACCAGATACCAGGTACCTCGTACCTGATACTCGTATGCCTCGGGCAGTTGCGGTGCGCGCAACACTCCTTGAGTCGCCTGTTGCGCTGCGCGCAACAGACCCCGACCCACTAATTAATGCCCTGGTATGTACGTAAATACCAGGTGTGTCGCATGTATGTACCTGGTACCAGATACCAGGTACCTCGTACCTGATACTCGTACGTATGCCTCGGGCAGTTGCTTGCGTGCCATATTTCGGAATGTTGTTTTCTTTCCGAGGGAGGCGCGAGTCAACAGCCTAGAGCGAAAGACCAAACACTACTTGCTAGACGCGTACGTAAGAACCGTTCCCCGGTAAATTGACTTCAGGTGGATCGCTATCCATAACTCTGCATGACTGCACGAGGACAACGGCAGGGGGCTGCGGGATGATGGGAAGGAGAAGAACACCATCGGCCTCGTCATCAGTCGGTGGATAGTTGGACACTTATTTGAGATGATAGTGCCGCTGATATTATACCAGACAGAGTATACGAGAGAGAGTTTTCGCGAAGACTGCACAGCCGAAGCGTCACTACTCGTACAGTCAGTAGGTACAGCCATCGTCTGCTGTTGATACTGCTGCTGCTGCTGCCAGAGCTACCCCAGCCGACAGAAGGCAGCCTGCCGTAAGCACAGACCACTTCCGTAAGCACAGATCACTTCACCCCCTACCTATGGACCAGAGGTGGGTGACTCGTGCCCTTACCTAGCTGCAGCCCCCGCCCAGCCTACGCAGTGGGTTGGGTTGAAACGCCGCATAGGTAGGTGCCTACAAGTGCAGAGCAGAGGCCTATTCTGCTGCTGAGGGCTACCAACAAACGGCGCTCCTTCCCCAACGACCCCACCGACATGGGGACACCACTTACATGTCCAGTACAGCCAAAAGATGAAGGCCAGGGCGATGTTGTACCCAGCCACGATGCCGATAGACTCCAAGTCCTCATTCTCGGTCTCCTCGAACGAGCTGTAGTCAAGCAACCAGCTCGGGATCCAGTCGAACCAACTCGACACCAACTCCCCGTCATCGCCCGTACCGCCAGACGACGACATCGTGTTCCCGCGGCGGGCGATTCCTTGCTAAACGAATTCTGCGCTTCACGGAGCTTGAGAAGCGAAGGGCACGGTGCCGTGGCGCCGTGCAATACAAGCGCACAGCGCGAATGTCGGCTGTCTGCTGGGAAACCGTGATTAACCTCCCCTATAGACCGCGACATCCAAGACTTGGAACTCCTCAAAGATTCAAAAGATCCGAAATCGTGCCGAAATCCGAAATCTTCGACGGCTGCTGCTCTTCTGGTTTCGTTCTTCTGCTATGCGCGCACGCACGTATACATCGCCGCAGAAACATGGAGTCTGTCAAGTTTATATGTGGGCATTTGCAGAGCAGTGCTTGGGATCGGCCCCCTCGCTGGTGAATCGTCTTGCGTTGCTGGATCTGCCTTCTTCACAGACACGAGATTCTCGAGCTCGAAATTTTGAAATTTTATCCACGAGTCCTTATTTTCGGTACACTTTTTCTTGCATCTTTTTTAAGCGGGAAGACCCAGGGAGCCAGGGAGCCAGGGGGCCAGAGAGAGGGGAAGACAGAAGAAAGACAAACAGCAGTGACCGCTTGCTGTCAAACAGAGGCCACTTTATTAATACGTACGAGTAGCAGCATCGTGAAATCCACCCTATCCACGATGGGCTCGCTCTCACACACACCCACTCGTGTATGGATCCCGCCAAGCATGTTGTATCATTCACCACGTTGTCTCAACAACCAAAATATAAAGTTTTTTTACGTTCATTTTTGTCGGGTATCATAGGTTGTTGGTGTATCATCATCGGAGGCTATTATGGTACAACAACCAAAAGAGAGGACTATTTGACGATTATGGTGCCAATGCGCCGCGCGGGCCATTTCATCCACACGCAAAATAGCGATATTTATTTATAGTTTCTGCTCGCACCCCGCCCGCCTATTTTCTTCATTCAGCTGAGCTCCCCTTTCACGCGAACACAACACACTTCGAAGTATATAGGGACCGCGTGCTCGATTTCACCAAGGTCATCCCTTTTTCTGACTCGGTCGCGTCGTGGGTTCTACCACCATCAGCACCACCACTATTACTACTGTGCGTGGTCTCGTGTCGTTACCGCAGGCTTTGCGTGCTGTCTGTTGCATCTCGCACAATAAGGCCACACATCTATACCCAACCATACATTTTTTTCCTTCGCACGCAATATTTTGTTTTGTCACCAAGGCACTATTTTTCTTCGTGTATTCGTATAACTTCGAGAACAGAATAAAATATAATTTAATGCGCGTGGCCGTTACTCCTTTTCTGTTCTGGCCGTTTCGAAGATTTTGATTTAACGGCTTATCACACGAAACCGCGTCTACAGTTACTACTGTAGTTTTTGTCGCATATGATACCCTGATGCATTAACTCATTTGCCCCATTCTCAAGGCAACACCGGCCCGGCCAAAAGGTTCACCGGGCTTGTCCTATTCACCCTGCAACCTACACCAGGTATTATTTCTCTGTACAGTAGTATTGACCTCGAGTTGTGTTGCAGACGCGCGGCATCGGGCCCAAACGTCTAATAACTGATGCTTTCGTGCTTCGCCCCTCCTCGGAGGTAGGCTCATCACCCGTATCATCAAATATGGCAGCAGCATCACCAACGGCGGCAGCAGTCGTCGAAATTGTCCAATCATCATGGCATGGTGAAGGCGACAATATAATCAGACAGAAACAACAACAACATCAACGGCAGCATGCTGTCTTATCTTCCCGACGAGGCGGGGTGGGCACGGTGGGTACAACTGCAAGGAGGCCTCCTATGCCGGCAGTATTCGTGGTGGTGCTGTTGTCATTGTTATTGCAGGCACGGACGACGACAGCTGCTGCTGCTGACAGTGCGACGGGCAGCACCCTCCCAACTGATACGAGTGCGACGGACAGCAGTCTTCTACCTGAAAGTAGTGCGAGGGAGGGTCTAATAGGTCGTGCGATGGAAAGTGCCACACCGGCGGTAACTCCAGGCTGCAGGTACGACAATCAAAGAAAACCGAAAAGATAATGCTCTTCTCACGCGACACATCGCACCGCCCAAAAAGTTTGTTTAAAAAAAGATGCACGCTACGAGTATACTCGTACGAGTCGTATACGATAGAGGTATGCGTACGTACGTATCATACCAGTAGCACTTTTTGGTGAAAACATTTCTGGCTGAAGAGGCCCCTTTAACCCGAGGATCTGCACGCCATTTTTTTTGGAACGCCATTCCTGTTTTCACACCTAGCTAGGCCATGGGATTGGTCTCATCTTAAGACCCGTGCCAAGATAGGGGTATTCTATTAATAGCATTTTATGGCTAAACTATTTTCTGAATGACGGGACTTCTTAACCCATTCAGAACTGCAAAAAAAATGTCCCACACTAATTCCAAGTAGTTTTTCCCCAAATTCGTGGGACCAGTTCTTAAGGAGTTAACCCAAAATCCGTCGGAGTACCATCCTTTTTTCATGCAACATAGTTTTGCGTATGCCTACTGTACATACGTACTCGTAGGCCATGGGCTGTGGGATTGTTCATCATCGGGTTGCGCTTTTACATAGTTTTTCTTGAAATCAGCTTTTTTGGGTGACTTAGTAATGACTTATGTTATAAGGATTACCCTGGGCTGGGTAATCGATCGATCTTTTACCCCGATAGCGCAGCAGGTAATACCCTCACATTTGACGTCGTCGTCGAGGACACGGGTTCGAATCTCACTTCGAACGTTTCTTTTTTCAGAAACGCTTGCGCGTGCGTCCCTAAAAAACACGTTTCCCTGGTTCCCCAGGCATTGAAACGAAGCGGGTAGGTCAACGTACGGCCGTATACGGTACCGACGTCCCAAATATCCCGCCGTTCAGAGGGGGGGAGAGTGTTATAAGGATTGCCCTGGGCTGGGTAATCGATCGATGTTTTACCCCTATAGCTCAGCAGGTAATACCCTCACACTTACTATTAATAGTAGTATACAGCTCCTCAAGTGAGGAACCTCAAGAAAAATATTGGAGTCACCTCTATCTTAGTATGTATGTGTCTTCGATTGGCCGGAGCTTCAGAAAAAATAGGAGTTACAGTAGTTACCCCTATGGTAGCGCGCGTCAAAACACACAGCAGTTATTGACTACGTCGTATTGATTATTGATGTGTGCACACAAATCTAGATGTATGTGTGGTAGTTAATGTAGAATAGTCAATGTATCCTTGTTTGAGGTACCTTACCTCCCACTGAACTGAACTGAACTGAACGAATAATACTGCTTTCTTTCGGCGTCTAATTCTTTACGATCTGCCATACATATGGTCATCTGCGGTAGTGCTGTAGCAGCAGCAACAGGAGTAGGCTCAGGTGACCCACGCCGCTAAATTGATCCTGCTATGCCTGCCGTCACTTCCTCGTTACCCTGGTTCCGGCGCAGCCTGTCGCTATACGACTCCGGCGCCACCAGCACGAGTACGAATGGCGGTGGCGATGCGGACTCGAGCAGTGTCGTCGCCCTGAGCAGTCAAATTGCCTTGTTAGGAGATGCCGTGAGTCAAAACAAAGAAGCACGAAAGCACTTCGTATACGATGGGCTCGTGTATCTGAACCGCTGTGCAGTTTTGTCGTCCTTTGTGTGTACGTACTGCTCTTTCAAGAGTATACATACTTTTGCCTTACTATTCATAGTACTGTACTGTGATATATCTATCAAAAGTACCTTTTACTACTACTAGTAAATATTGCAATTTTTACTTTAATAACTCTATCAAAAGTGCCTTTTACTACTGCGATTTTTATCTCACACTTATTCCTAGGGCTGTAGGTTGTTCCCAAAAACGCGCATGCAGTTCGAACGGGGTTACAGTACATACATACATGCCGGGTACCTGTTATCATACTTCAGATTGTTGTCGCAGTGGCAAGGCATTTATTGGGTTACCCACGGCACGTGCCACCCGCTTTTTTCGCGCTTACATCCCGGGTCGCCGCTATCAATGCCCCGACAGGTTTTCGCGGTGGACGCGACTAATACTAAGGTGTACAGCTGGAACCTGGGAGAGGGGGTCTACTTGGAAGCAAACACGTACACCGTTGCCCCGTGCGGCGTGGGGGACAATACCGGGTTGGTGGCGCATCCTACATACTCCTACATTTACGTGAGACCTTGGTTGGGGTGGAGCACACAGGCGAATACATTATGTACAGAGTGGCCCGCAACGGGGACACATATATATATATATATTACATTAGAGTACCTTGTGGCTCCTTGCTCCTATCGGCCGGGAATTTCATCCCCGAGGACTGTACTGTACTTTACTATACATTATATTGGGCTGCTTACAGTAGTGAGCGCAAAGTAACTGCTTAGAAGTAAGGCAATGTCTATGTAGCCAGCAGGCCAAACCTTTTACAACAAACAGATACTGTCCGTCCAAATTATCCGACCTTGGCATGGATGTCGTTGGTAGGCCGCGCCTTCCCTTCATCTGCACTTTTGTTTCCCATTGGGTCTTGTATGCATGTGATTGAGTGGCCATCTGTGGACTACGGATTCTTGAACGACACAGGTACAGTGTTTCCCCAAACCTTCCACAGTGTAATGTCAGTTATACACCATCCGCGGGTAAACCCGTGCTCTGTAGGCTGACTGTAAGCCGCCGACTGGTTCTTCAGTGTTCTCTAGGCACCCCGCTGTATTACAATTACGGTGGTTGGGTGCGGGAGTTCCTACAGTTCTACACCTTTGTATCTGACTCGCGCAACATGTTTTTTTTCCATTGTTTTGAAGACTACTAACTGTACCGTAACAAGTACGCCTGTTAGTTGCCTGACGCCCCCACCCATATTATAACTACATGTAACTATAGCCGTCAAGTCCAACCAGCTCACAGCCCTACTGCCTGTAGTGTTTTGTTTTGCCTGCCCTCAAAACGGGCGAGTAATGCATCTACAGCGCTTGTAGAAACATGAACACTGCAGCGTATGCGCACCCTGGACGATGCCACCTTTTCTCTCGTGGTACAGCAGCCCTCCAAAGCCCCACGTATTGGTATACAGTAGTTATTAGTGTTACAGTAAGGGGCCTATAAGCCGCCGACTACAGTAGTTATTAGTGTTATGATTAAGCTATGGTTATTAATAGCCACCAGACACCGGACAACCAGCAGCCTTGTGACGCCCTTAGCAGAATTATATTAAAAGGTATTCCAGTGCGTACAGCGTGTATAGCGCGCTCGAAAGGAATGCGTCGTATACCACTTGTCTCCTAATATGAGACGTAGTCCGCCACGAAAGGGCCATACCACAAAAGGTGCACAGGTAGTCGATTTAAAAACATCGCACTTCCTCTATGGGACCATAGTAAAACGGTATAGGATGGTATATCACCTTCGAGGGACGTGTGTTAATGAATTCACACTATTTCAAGACATTCGTTCAGTTTGACACAGCAGGGACACTATTGATAGCTATTAATACAGTAGTTGCGTGCAGTAATTTGCGGAGTTCTGCGTCTTTTGCACCTGACTGGCCCGTTTGTGACTGGCTCGACCTGTGTTTCGTTCTACTGTACGAGTGAGTCAAGTCCGTTATAGTCTTATTTCGCCACCCAACTACACTGTAGTTGTAGTAACTATTAATAGTCGCGAAATCCAGGCAACTCACAACCCCACCTGTTATGTGACCTGCACAACATAGAAGTACATACATATCTCGTTCCAGTCTTTAGCGCTTGATCACCCTTCTAGGTTCGCGCGCCGACAACCTAGCCGCGGGAGGCGCATCTATTGTGTCTGCGAGTGCGTGAATTGGTATGATATACTGAGGCGCTTCGCTGCGATTCCCACCCACGACCCTGCTTTCTCGCGAGACGGACATAAACTACTGACTGTAATGTCATTCATTTGAATCTCGCTCGCATGAAAGCAAAACTTAAAAACAATGCTGATCAGATAGGAAAGCTACAAAAGCCCCAGATACACGTTTCTCTCGCGTGTCGCCTCCTTTTTTGTGATTGGTAAGATAGAGTGCTCTTGGCAGTGCTCTTGGCAGTCGCCGATGCGCACTGCGCCACGAGGGTCTATCTGACGAATCGCTGACACTCTTAACCCGGAGTTACCCCTGACGAATCAACCCAGCATGCGTCCAACCCTTGATTAAAAACGTTCGTTTGCTGCATGCCATCGTCATGACCACCCGAAACCTGCTTCACCCACGTGTACCGGTAGACGTTTTGCCAAGTGGCCTCAAATATGGATGAGGTTCAGGCTCTGGAGTACGTGGAACAAGGCGACAGCATCGGCGCACTTTCTCACTTGACGGATAACTACCTTTTTGGTACGGACGAAGAGGATGTGGTCGTGGACTCGGCAATTAGCGTCGGCAACGACTTCGGTGAGATAAGTATACAGAAGTACAATACGCTTCGTATGGTTCTACTGTATAACCTAGTAGTTTAGTGGCATCCATTACTTCCGATACAAAGTACTGTACCTACCAGGTAGGTGATATCTGGTACTATTCAAATACGATGCAGAGTACCTATCATGAGTATACTGTACCTGGTATTCAACACGACACAGCATACTGCAGAAAAATCACCAAGTCAGAAGGGAGGTTATACTTCGTGCGTAGGTTTCTTTTTCTGGTTTTCCCTTTTATTTTTCGTTTGTAACAGGCGTCGATGACAATAACAAAGAAATGAAATCGGCATCGGCAGTCTCAAGACATCGAAGATCCAAGACAATCGGGATTTACGGGCGAGGTACCTCGCTCATAAATACCAATTTCCTTAAATCCTCTGTGTTACGAGCCTGTCAAGGCTGATGTCGATTTCTATTTTGTGGAACGATACCCACCATTAAAGAACGCACATTCTAGTGTAGGTTAAATTTTGATTGTGAGCGATACACAACTCTTAAAAACAACAAACCACTAAAATCGATTATCATTCTCGTCGGAAAGGCAATTCTCAATTAAGAAAATTGGCGGTTACAGGCTGTAACCACAAAGCGCCTCTTGATGGGAGATAACAAACAAGTAAGGAATAGTGTGGTATACCCTCCGTAAGGGGACTGCACTGAACGAGCTGTGGTATACCATCCCGTATTACTTGCAACCGAATAACACCAGGACCATATCCATGGTATTATTGTATGTACACCCGAAAAAGACAGAAAATGATAATAAAAAAGAAAAGTACGTAGAAGGGTAAACATAAAATTAAAAAAAAACCGAACGGTAAGAAAGGAAAAAAAAAAAGGAGAAAAAAGCAGAAACGGAACGAACCAAACATGCGACGCGTGCTACGCTAGAGGTACGTATGTACCAGGTAGCACTTTTTGGCAAGATAGGTCTCCTTGACTCAAATTCGTTGCCTTAAATTTCGATCTTGTGAATTTCAATAGTTTTCGTTGTCTGCTTAGGCCATGGGATTGTTCATCGGGTAGTATTTTCCTCCAAAGGCAGGCGGCTTACTATTAGTATAAGCGCCTCAAGCGAGGAGCCTCATAAAACTCTGTAGCATGGTGTCATACACCTCTACCGTAGCATGCGTCATGCGCTCAGGGCGAAGGTCGAGCCCCGAAGGAACAATATTGCTGTTTGCTGGTACGATCGGTCCTATGATATGTCCAGCTGATGGACCAACCGAAGGACTTCTCGTCACAAGAAACAGATCAGACGGAAGACAAGGCAAGAAGAGGGTAGAGAAAGAGAGCTAATGACGAAAACGAGCAGCCCTATACTCAGCTGGTGGGTTAAGCACGCGACGCGAGAGACACACAAGAGGTCAGGGACAGACGGGCAAAGGGGGGCTACTTTGGAAAGACGTAAACAAAATCTCAAAACAAAAAAATCAAAACAAAGGGTCACACAGACAAAGAAAAAATTGAAACAAAAGCAAGGTGACGCACCCGACACAGAATATCAGGGTACGGGGGGAGGGGAGAGGTATCATCGAGTTAGCAGGAAATAGGGCAACACAGCGAACAAACATAAATTAGGGATTGTAACACAGCAGTAGGCATAAGAAGTCGCTGGGCGTTTTAACTAGAAATACGGCCAGTGCCACGTTTCGGCGGGTGACTTCACTTTATTAACCAGCCTATATCCATGGTGGGTCCATGGCGCCTTCGTGTGTCCATGGTGTGTCCATCGTATGTCCATGGAGTATCGAACAGGGTTCATAGTGGGTCTAAGGTAGGTATATGGGGCTTTCATGGTGGGTCCATGGTGGGTTCATGGGAGATACGTGCGAATCGCCACGGAAGCCAAACAATGGTACACACCGATATGGTATTTACTGTCCATCGTCGCTTGTAAGCGAGTAATGACGCGGGAGTCCCTGAACTACATAGTATCTTCTACCCTTTGTGTCTCTCATCGCGCAGCGCTTGTCGGCTCGGACGGGGGTGTCCGGCGGCTCACGTCGACGGACGGACGCACACTAACGTGAGTAGTCGTGGGGTGGTCCCCCTCGTCGGAGTCATCCTTCGTGTAAATAACATTTTCGATATCGATCGTGAGAACGAAACGGCAAACTGATCGAGTTCCCGCATGAACGTGATACGTTACTAGGCCGCTCGAACTGCCGCGCATGGAGTGGGTCGTGCTCCATCCAAAGCTGTTCTACAAACTAGCCTTGGTTCCTAGCTATCAACTTCTTCACCGCGTGAATCTTTGAATATTCCACGGCGCCCGTTGAAATCGAAATCTTTACAAACCTTGTTTTTCTAATTATGTATGCAGAGTTCGTGGGGAGGCCTGCCGACCGATCGCACAGGGATTCGTGCTTCCGTTGCTTTGACCCTTCCACACTATCGTCACGGTAGTGCGTGTTAGCGGGATGTTCGCATGCGATAGTGTGGTGGGCGTACTCGTTCAGAAGCCTGGCGCGAGCCGCTGATAGGCGGGCTCGTGAGGTTTGCTCAGAAGAAACATATTTTGTTAAAAATTTGGCGCTCTTTGGACCAAGATGAGGAAGGTGGAATCAAATATGAGAGTCGACGAGAGTTGACGAGGGGTATGGCAATACATAAGACGTAGCGGAGGCCGGTTCGACCATCCTTGGCCCAACTCGGTAAGATACATGCTCTACCGCTACTCTAGGTGTACCCTACGGATCATTGCACTGGCCGACCCACAGCAACGTGTCCTGATGCTTGCTCGTGGAGATAGCCATCTCCGCATTCCGTGCTTTTGCCAATGTACCGACGGCCGACGACCAACGGCAAACACTATTCTTGAAACGCTCTTGTGCGTGTTACTGCAGTTATGCCGCATACGGTGATTGCGATCAACTACTGTAATGCGTAAATATACTGCGTAGTGGGTGCTTACGTACCAATTAGAACGCGTATACTTTTACTCCAATCACGCTCCATGCTACTGATCATTAACTGTATATATTTGCTGCGTATTGAACCTACCTGCTGCAGAGAACTATAGAGGACTATGGCGCCGGTCAGCGACAAGATAGACTACTGGCTGCTGATACTGTAGGGAAGTGTCCAAACTAGCACGACCCCTCGATGGAGGTGAAAAAATCTGCTATAGCGACGTAGCGACATCGCCAGTGACACTTCTTCTGGCACCCTTCCCGATTACACCGCGTCGCCTTCCTTGGTTCGATACTTTAGGCTTGAGGAAGCCTATTTGGACAAAACGGCTGGCGGCGATGTGACAAGCGCAGTTTACAGTCCGGACGGGCAAACTCTTTACATGGTCACAGCTGGCGGAGACATTTATTCCGTCAGAAGTGACGGCGATTCTGTCAACTGGCATGTCGATGCCGACGACGACGACTTGTGCGACATCGCAGTTTCCCCGGACGGCTGGTCGGTAAGAATCTGCCTGCAAGGGGCACTGAAGTATATAGTAGAGGTGATGCGTGCTACGATAGAGGCATACCGGTCTACCGTTATTTTGCTAAAAACGTTTTCTGAATTACGGGCCCTCCTTAACCCTTTTAGAACTGCAGTCCCGTTTTGGGGACAAACCACTCTAATTCTGAATAATTTTTCCCCAAACCGGGACTGCAGTTCTAAAAGGGTTGATCCTATATCGTGGGGATTCCATCCTTGTGTAATGCAAAATGTCGTACTTAGGCCACGGTATTGGTCATCGGGCAGCACTTTCGTTGTTCCTCCAAAAAATGTGTTCGACCGAGGTGTGAAGCTCCTCAGGTTAGGAGTACACTACTATTACGGGAGACCATAGTAAATAGGACCAAATATTGTTCGTAAAAAATTGTAAATGTAACGTTTTTAGAGTGTACTGTAGGTCCTATTTACTATGGTCTCCCGTAATACTACTACTATTAATAGTATGCTATTACTACTACTACTACTACTACTACTACTACTACTACTACTACTACTACTACTACTACTACTACTACTACTACTACTACTACTACTACTACTACTAGTGGCGATACACAACACCCGTGCTAGGGGCGCGTGCTACGATAGAGGTGGAGGTACACCTTTTTTTGGCTGAAACTTTTTCTGAATCACCTTGTTTAGGCTCCTTACGCGTGCTACGATAGAGGTAGCACTTTTTGCTGATTTTTTTTCTGAATGATCGGGCTCCTTAACCCAAATTGGTCGGAACTTTCATTCTTGTGTTGCCATATTTTCCACAGTATACCTAGCTCATGGGATTGCTGGTCGGGTAGCACTTTTGGTTTCCTCCAAAATCGTTTTTCGGGTGAGGTATGGAGCTCCTCAAGTGAGGAGCCCAGAAAAAACACGGTGCACCTCGTCTATCGTAGCCTTCGTCTCACTTAACCCAAGATCGTCGGCATTTCACTATTTTTGTGTGGTACTATTTTTCGTCTTTGTACTTGAGGCCGAACACGGGAATTGTTAACCGGGTACGTAGCACTTTTTTTTTTGTTTTCGCCCAAAAGCACCAAAGCACCAGTGTTCGTTTGAGGCATAGAGCGCCTGTTAACCCTTATAGGACTGGAGTCCCGTGCTGGGGACAAATTACTTAGAATTAGACTGGTTTGTACCCAAAACCGGACTGCAGTCCTAAAAGGGTCAACGGCAGGTATTGAGGTTGTGCTTTTCAGCTCAAACGATTATCACTGGACCGAGCTTCTCAATTATCAAACTCGTCAGTATTGCTGGATCCGATGGATGGACATATATATATATACACATATATATAACGCTAGGGCTGGGCACTGGCACAGTATGTACTGGCAGTAGTAATCTACTAATTGAACCGGCCAGTATATTCGCCAGCGATTTTTTTCTCATGTGCCCCCAAGAAACACGCCATGTTATAGTACGGAGACCCACCAAATCCGTTTCGGACGGAGGGAGGAGAAATGAGAGACAGCAGTATACTGCTGCAATCCGGTATACTGATTGTTTTTTAACGATAATATAATCGCTACTGACTGAGTCAGCCAGTGCCCAGCCCTATATATTGCACTATTCGTTATATACAGATACTCAACCCCCAGTATTGTGCATCGGGCTATAGCCACGCTTATTCTCAACGATATGCTGCTGCTGCTGATGCTGTAGTTCAAGGCTCCTCAAGTGAGGTGTGAGGCTCAGAAAATTTAGGTCCTGCCCCCATCGCAGCATAGGTCGTAACCACTCATACTGCAGTACACAATGTATGGGTGGCCTGAAAGCGTTCGTGCCATGGTAGGGGGGGGTTGGTTACCTGTCCTTTCTACAGTGCCTACTCGTGTCTCGGTTCCTATCTCATCCAAACTACGATTTTGAGAAACCTGGACGCGCAGCCCATTAACCAATCTCATGAGCTGGGCGTATATTACAGTAGATAGGGCTGCTAGATGGGATCGCACATACGGTGTACTGGTATCGGCTAGTTTATCAACGAGGAGCCTCGCTACCGCACCGTACCGCACTGTACCGCACTGTACACCGCTACCGAACGTTTCGGTGCTCCGTCCCGGCATTGTAGGGATGCGAGGGTCCATGGTCATATGACTACGGCCGTGCACGACATGAGTACACCCCCCCCCCCTAACGAAGTCCGCCTGACAAGCGGTTCTTAGTGAGATGCAGCTCACCCCCTTCATGCCACTCGCCGAACACCTAACGGCGCTTCGCGTTTGGTGCTAGCAATGTCTGCCTGGTCGGTGAAAACCGGACAGCTCCGTCCCGGCATTGTAGGGATGCAAGGGTCTATAGCCATACGACTGCGGCCACGCATGGATACGAAGTACACCCCCTGCCCTCCCTTAACCTTGTTGGAACCGCACTGTAGTGGCATGACTCGAGAGACTACCAGTAACACTCGTACACCACTGCGGTAGTACCACAGTGGATTGGGCGAAGGGGGGAGCCATTTACCCTACGCATGTGTAACACGAAAATTGGCCCTTTCGCACGGCGCTATGAGTGGACCGGCCGAACACTCTCCTCTGAAATCGACGTCGTTTTTTGCATCCAGAACCTTCTCTACGCACCCGGGAGGTTTAGAAGCAAGCTACTGTAGTGATGACTAAGTTCACTTGGATGCAGTCGGCTGTGCTGGTGCATAGAGTATCCACGATACGAAACGGAAACGGGCCGCCTCTTGGGCACGCTAGCTTGTAGCTGATGTTTGGTATCTCAAAGTACTTGGTGTTTCTATCAACTCGTTTCGCTTTCTGCAGCCGCCTGGACATAAAAACTTGAGCACGATTACAGTACGTATTACCAACGAATTTTGATATTATACATTTTTCGCGCTTGTGGCTTTTGCTTTGTCGGGTAGGCTGAACACATCGTTTCGTTATTACATTTTTGTTCCTCGGTCAGAGTTACGATTGACACTCATCCTGTACGTTATCCGGCGATATACATGGAAAACGAACTACTGTACTAACGGTTGATATCGACTACTAATGACAGTCCCGGCACCTGATATTTCTGGCTTGTCAGATTTACGCTGTTGGCTGCAGCACGTCGAAGATATTCGTTGTCGATCTCAAAAATCACGGCGAAGTCCGTTGGACAAGCTCCTTCGCAGACAACGAGGATGACACCTCTTTCGACGACAATACAGAGTCAATGTTCACCGTTGGCGCGTTGGATGAGGCGGTGCTCGCGGCTCGAAATGGTACTGATGAGGTGAAGATCAGGGCACGCCCTGAAACGGTTGGTGATGTAGATTTGTTGAACGTGTTTCAGGACTGACGCGTAAGGAGTGTAGCACCTGATACGAGTCAGTGCACAGTAGCACCGTTCTCCATTGAGAGTGTTTAGATCGAGCCTCACACATTGCGAGAACCCTGCGAAGTGTCTAGTCTCGGCAGATCCCCTCCAAGATGCTTACGCGATCGCATTCAGCTGTTCAAGTGTTGCACTACGAATACAGTTTACATTGCGCCGTGACTAATAGAGTACCTAGTCTTCGTTATCAACGACCAAGAGTATTGACCAGCTTCCCAGCGTAGTTTTATAATTGTTACTTGTTTTGTTCGGCGCCTGCGCCTATTTAGTCGACACATGACACATTATATTCGAGCACCTGAACATCTCAGCGTGCTTCTTCCTATAGTTAGCAGCTGCCTCCCGATTTCAACGACGACACAACGATGCGGACATTTGGGTTCCCTGCTGGCACTTTAGGCCTGCGACCCTACAGGCCTGCGACCCTACAGGCCACACTTCTAGGTTCACGACCTCAAACTAAGACATTTACAGACCTTCCCGTTCCTTGTCTCGTCTAAGCAAGTATGCCAGCCCCACTGCTCCGAGCGTGCTGCAAAATCAGCAACCCCTCTCACCCACCCATCCACCCACCCACCCACCCATCCTCCCACCTCAACAGTCGTAATCGTGGCATGCCGAGCCATATCGGGTGATTTTTTAATCGAAAAACGCACGGAACACTCAGTCAAATCCCTCCGACGCTTTGCCCCCCTACCCCCCTTCCCGACCAGATCGCCGTGTTTCAACGGGAAACTTCGACGGGATCCCTGACGTTCGTAGACTCAGTAAGCGTTTCAGAGCACACAAGTGTAGTGTCGGGCAGAATTGCCGGCTTGGCCATATCCGGTACCTCCGGGAGGCTGGTGGTCACCTTGGCGGGCGACGGCGTCAGTCCAGGAGGGATTGCGGTCTTTGACGTCGAGGTGAAGTTACGAACAGCAGTAGATGGACTACTGTACACACGCATATGCATGCCTCTTTTTCGGACCAGAAACACAAATAACGTGCGAATAGGGGAAATGCGACGGTGGGACAAGGACGGCCCACCGGACGCCACTCCGGCAGACCTCGGTATGCCTCTCTTGGTACAGGCTGAGGGGTGCAGTGGTAAGATAACCTGCCACCTGACAACGGGCTTGTCACCTTCGTACGTACGTACCTGGTAGTGCACATCGGGCTTCCCATAGCCAGCCTGGAGCTTTGAAGCGCGACGCACAATGTGCGGTATACACGTTATTTTCGTAACCAGACACGGCCTCTTGATCCTTCCCTTCCTTTCGTGCGTGTGCGTTGTGTACGCAAACCATTGCATATGTTCCGCTCTTCTCTGGGCGTTCCTCTGCGGTAACACAACAGTGCACCACCACAGCGCCGGCACCTACCCCGTCTCCGTCCCGGGTGCCCACGCCGGCGCCACTACCGGCACCGACACCGCAGCCAACGCCGGGACCATTGCTGCAGCCCGCACCTTCACCGACAGCTCCGCCGTCGACACCCGCTCCAACCATGGTGCCCTCGATGATGGCGCTGCTGTTAGAGGCGAGGTTTTCCGCCGCTGTGGAAGGGGTGGACCTTGTCTTCCAACTGAAGAGTGGAAGCTCAGGTAAACACCGAGAACGTGTAGAGACCCGGCAGAGCGTTTTCTCTAGACCATTTATTTTATCATTTTATACGTTTTGGGTGAGCTGGGAAAGCTTCTCGTCTGCTGGGCCATGCATAGTCTCGGCAGTACTGCCATGGGTGGGGCTGTGTCAATATTTTCGTCGAGCTGGGGGCAGGCAAATCGAACGTCAAAGCGGTCTGGGAATGGATGCCCTGCATATTGTCTCGAGCGACAACCCTTTTGAGAGGCGGTAGTGGTATCCCGTCGATTCGATGATATTGTAGTCAGATACATCAACAGCTGCAGTGGCCGTAGGCGACACCGCGTTCGCGGCCCAAGCGATACCCAAGCGTTCCGATGATATCGTAAGAGTATATCGCAATAGCTGACTTGACCGATGTTTCGAGTATTAGGCACCGCTTTCCTGGCGCGGGCGGCATCCCCATCGATCCAATACTATCAACATCATGTATGTATCCATAGCTGGAGTAACCGGTATGCCTCGGGCAGGTGACGATCATCTTTTTGGCGCAAGCGATATCCAATCAAATCGATAATATCACATAACCATACATCTACATCTATCTGGAGTGACCGAGATACAGCGAGATGATAAAATTGTATCTAATGCAGCGAGACTCACCGCGCGAGGGGCATCGTGATCTGACCGTCTCGCTGCGCTTATGTACACCATATGTGCGCCAACCTAAATTTGTTGCAGGTCTGTACTGCTACGAGGAGGCGTGTTTTGGAGGCGCCGCTTGCGACATTAGCGCACTACTCGACGACGCCACAGAAACAGCCGTGGGGGAAAGGGCCGCATGCAGCTGGAAAGACGACACCACGGCCACCATCACCTTCGGGCCCGGTGCGCCCAATCGACACGAATCATGAACCCCGTTAGAGCAGCAACACATGCATCGGTGTTAACCTACAGTATATCACTTGAAATTGTAGTTTTGGCTTTGCCCTGATAAAAGGGCTACCTCTTGAACGCATGCCATACATACACTATTTCATCGGTTGTATATACTGCCCCCCCCCCCTCCTGGTTAGTGAAAAACCCAAGCCGTGCCTCCGTCCTGCGCATGCGTAGGATGCGAGGGTCTATGCTCATTATGACTACGGCCGTGCACGACATGAGACACCCCCCCTCCCCCCCCTCGCACTTCACAGAACGCTTATTAAATAATATTCATGAGCAAGTGCGAAGGTTGGGTATTCGCACACACACCCCGCATACTTTCGTCTAGCAAATGTGTTATTAGAGGCGTTCCGAACGTATGTGCGCTCCTCATACCCCCGCCCCCCCGGTCTTCTTGAAATAGCATACGTTGTATAAGACTCCAAATATATAGGCGTTCAAAACCCTGCAGTTGTTTTTGTGTTGAACCTTGTTTTCACCGCCACGTTTATTGTTAATAGCGTACTTGGTGAAATTTATAGTCAAGCTAATCAAAGCTCGAACAGATTACGGGGTTCCAACTTGATGATCTATAAGCAGTAGACCTTTCAAGGCAGATCTAGTCCCTATCTAGTATACTTCGTATATGATTTAGCTCGTGTTACCGGGTGGGGGCCGTCTAGTCCCCGCATGGTCTACGACAGCCTGCACAACCCATCACAACGGCAGGCGAGGAACTACTTAGTAGATGATCTAGGTGACGTTTTTGATCTGTCTGTAGATAGATCTGCCCAATGCATAAAACTGCAGTGGGTACCCCAATTCAAGAGCGTCCAAGATAAGAGCGTTCGGGATTAAAAAGCGGTCAAAATCGGCATGTCCCGCCTACACTAAAAGCTATATATTGTCCACTACAGATAAGAGCAATGTGTAGTTATGAGCGCTTGTTTTTGGCTGAAGATTGTCACAGGGGCGCTCTTGAATAGGGGTATGTACCCACTGAAATGATTCTGGGTGGCCGGCTCTTTTCATAGCATCAGCACACTGTGCACATCTCGGGAGCTTCGGTGACCTACAGTGTACGTGGTGTACTACTTACATATATATGTACCTGGTGGTACCTGATATCGTCTAACATTGTCCTGTTGGTCTGCGGCAGAATATTCGGTGGAGGAAGGCGATGAAGTAACACTGGACCCAACGTCTGGCTATCTGTCTGGATGCCTTGGCTGCGAGCAGCATACTACAGGCGAGACATCCGAGAGCAATACACAGAACCTAACCATGTCATGCTATTCTATTGCAAACGCGTACAAAGTACACTGGCATACACATTTTGTTGAACTCTGTGCCACAGTTAAGCTGTGAGTGCTTCAATCTGCCTGCAGAGGACCCTTCTATCCCTCTCGTTCATTAAGCACCTCTCTGTCGTTTGTTCGCGTTCATCGCAGCTCCCTAAAACCCCCAGAACTTCCCCGACCGAAGAGGTTTCACTTTGACGTGTAAACCCCTGCTTGGCGATACGGCAAACATATCATACTAGAAAAGCAGTAACAGGTACCAAGAAAAGTGGTTCACTAGTACTATACTCTAGTTGAGCCATACTAAACGGGGATTGACTCCCGTACATACAGTAGGTAGCTTTCTGTTCGTGTCTGGTGCTGTGCAGGCCTTGGTCTTCGAAACAATTTTTACTGCCGTATAATTCCAGCAACTACTTGTGGATTTGATGGCTTTGCAGGTTCTGCCACTGTCCAAGCTAGAACGGAGCCACCGGAACTGTCTTCGGCCTACTTCGAGAGCACTGGCGCTCAGGTGCTAACGTCTACTATACTACAGTAGGCACGGTTGTGGAAGTGTTCAGTTAGGCGGGGGGACGTAATAAGAGGCAGTACTGTGCCACCCCAAGACTAGACTTTTGCTTGCCTTTAGCCATACCCACACAAACACATCATATAGGGTTTTCGACTACCTATACCGGAGCAGTACGCTTAAACGGTCCCTAAAGTTCCAGATAGAGTGGTATGTCACTACAGTACGGACATATATATATATATATATTAAGGTTTCAGCAAATCCTTACGGGGACAGCGTAATACACAATTTATGGTTTGTTTCGTATTTCTAATAATAACGCCTTACGTCGGAACCATTAGCCATCTTCAACCGTCCTCACCTGTCTGTTTGTTGTTGCCTTGAAGATAACAGTGTGGTATATAGCATGAAACACCCCCCCCCCCGCCCCATCCGCCTAAATCACTAACGGCCGGGGTATCCAATAATCCTATTCATAAGCACACGTGAGTGAGACTAACATGTATGACGGCTCAGTGTTTAAACAGCCTACACTACAACCGTTATTATGCAGTAGGCCAATCGTACCGTCCTGCGCATCTGGCACATACTCACAGGCACGCTTTTCATCGTACGTCTATCACATCAATAACGATTCACAGATCATCGTCGAGTTTACCGGGAGCCCCAGCTCTCAGGAAATTGGAGGCGACTACGGCGCTGTTTCATGCGAAAACGTATTTTCAAATGATTCGGCGCCTGCTCTCGGTGTGGGCAGTACGTGTCAGTTCGTTTCAGACTCAAGCTTGAAGGTCAGAACAAGAAGCAACGCAACTAACTCTTGGAATTAGCTACGTGTGCACGGTAATAAACGATGCGTCGTTCTGCAGTAGTCTACAGTAGAGATGAACCGTTCCTTTGGATCGTTTGAGTTATGGCGCATTGTTCTCCTTGTAAAGTTCGAGTTGTAATACAATATTCTTCTCTGGGAAACCCTTCTACCCTCGCGCCAAATTCGCAGCTGATGCCTATACTTGAAGTAATGTAGACTATCATATTGCATACGAAGGGATGGCTGGCGAATGGTTTGTTGCGCGCTGTGCACGACTCGCAGGCGACGCTGGGCACGAGATCAAGCATATCCGCTTCGTCAGAAGCTAATTGCACAGACGGCGATGGTGCGTCCTTAACGCTGAAGGCTGGCGTCATTCGGACCGAGGTATTCATTCCTGACAGGCCTCGCACTTATTTTTGCCTTGACTCTTCCGTGGGCGATACAGCTTGCTATGCATTGATACCACTGTATGCTGGAACCGTTCCGGTTTACTGGCATCGATCTTGGGGTACGAGTGCATATGTCATCCGTTTGAGGTACAACAAAGGTAGGTCCCTGCAGCAAACATATAAGAGGAGTACGCGGCAAGGCGGGCAGAATAAAGTATATCGACGTGCTCTGGTTATTTTTTTCCTTGACTAATACGCGGCGCAATCAATGGCCCACGGAGCACATGCTGGTACAAGCTTATCCGAGATACCGCCACACGTTGGGTCGGGGCAAGGATGAAGGATGATACTGAATGACACGTTTATGATAGGAGTTCACTGCGGATGGCCCTTTCGATTGGACACGGCAGCAAAGCCCAATGGCGCCCTTCCGAACGGCCTTGGGGTAGGCCGTCTAGTGGTTAGAGCTACCCCGTATGAAATATGTTGTTGTCGTTTGAAACAGACAGCCTCTGTTCGTACGAACCGAAACATTGGACAGATCGTCGATTCTCACTTGGTGGTCTAGAAAGTTCGGGACATACATAATCTTGGTCTGTATGGTCTAGCTCAACTAGCCAGGTGGGAGCCGTGTAATCTGCGTGATCTATGTAGGACATGTTTCCCTGGGTGGATCTGTACTGTATAGATCTTGCACAACATCTCAAAACGGTCTAGGTGATCTACTGTAGATGATCTAGCTCATGATCTGCCTGACGTGTGATCTATTTTAATACTTCGAAGGAAGTATTATCCTACCAGTTATGAATACGTGGCCTCCCCGGAATGCCGCTATTGGTGGTTTTTCGGGCTCCCGCCTCCCTCTACGAGAGTCTATGCCTAGGATGCCTCCGATGCTGTGATATACGACAGATTGACGCTTCACCCTACGCTCTGATTTTCTTTACACTCTGGTACATGCCTCATCCCTCTAATACCGACCCCTTGGCCCCCCCCCCCCCCACTACGGCCGTGCACGACACGAGTACACCCCCCCCTCCCCCCTACATATGTACACGACGTGAGCGGGTTAATACGTTCGTCCTCTGTCGAAACATGCAGATTGGGGCATTCTTGACAACTTCCGCTGGGTGCGTGGTAGTTAACTTCCCTTCAGATCCAGACCCGCCGTTCGTTGCCATCAGCGCCCCAGACGCGGTTGGCCATTGCGACGATGTCATCCTCGAAGGGAGTGCTTATTTCACGTCCCTAGGTATGCGTAGCCTTGGCGCCTACAGCGCGACGGCGCGGCGCGGCGGGGCGGCGGTGGCGGCGCGCGCACGGGGGGGGGTCGAATGTACGTTAGACTCACGCTAGGATGGGGCGGGGTAGATTTGTACCGAACATGTCTTGGTTGGCAGGGCTCATCAGCGGCAGAACTACCAATCATGTGTTCATGTAATCTCCTTTATTTTCGTGTTTTACGATTAGATTTTTTATATGGTTTTGGGTTGCGGGTACGTTTTTTCTTAAAGTTGGTGTTTGGAGGATAACTACGAGTAGAGCTTCCGGTTATGAAGAAACCTGAGCAAATCAGCGTACTGCGTTACTCATCGTGGCAGGACTAGCTTGGAAGCCCGCCAGACTGTCAGAGTCCTCGGTACACCTAAGTGAACACGCCCAGCTGCCAAAATCTCCGACGTTGTCTCAGCCGAAAATGACCCGTTCTTTGTCTGCATATTTTCCGTGAGCAGAGAGCATCGTTGTTCGGTGGGAGGTGGCCGTTGAGGGCGACGACCAGTCCATTGACCTCAACGACGTTTCCAACGTGACCGCCCAGGTGTGCATGTGCCGGTAGTACTTTAAATGTTACTCGTCATTCGTCATCTCCGCTCCTTCTTGAAATCAATCATACGACAACACCTATTCATATGCGTTTCGGCTTTGGCTTGGACCTATTGTTGTAGACTCACGGCCACGGTGTTAGCTACGTACGCACTTGATACACTAGACCACATACATACCATGTACCGTTTCGGTGTTCATATTAATTCTTTGTATGACCGAATGGAGGGTCATGCCCTTGTTCCGAGTCGGTGCCGCAATCTCCCTGGACTTTGCGAACGTTCCCGGTGTTTCTCTCTTCCCACTTGCGGTGCAACCTCACACACAGGCTAGCGACGGCAAAAATCTGACGCTGGTGATCCCTAGTGATTATCTTGCGCAAGGAGTTTCCTTTTCGTTTGGGCTTACGGTCACTACCGACCTAGGGGGATCAGGAGAGGCAAGCGTCACGGTCTTCAAGTCTTCTCAGGAACTTCCATCGTTGAAGGTATCTAGGTGCTTGGGACTATTGAACACAGTAGTAAATATCGGACGATACCTCGTATTACACCACCAATGCTCGCTCTCAGAATGCTCGCTATCAGTGGTTCGAGGTGCCACGCTCTTTCTCTCTCTCTGCCTTTCTCTGGTGGTTGGAGATGCCACTCTCTTTCTCTCTCTTTCTCTCTCTTTTGTATATCTGTCTCAGTATCTCTCCCCGTCTCACCGTTTCCGCCTTTCTCTCTCTCTGCCCCCTGCCCCCCCCCCTCCCCCCCCGTCTCTCTGAAGCCAACCGTAGAGTACGCTTAATAGCCAACCGTAGAAAGAGTACCTAACTTTTGACAACCTCCGAACATGAGGAGCCAATACCTCACTCATGCCCCGACTTTCAGAAAAGCTTAGTCATGCATACCTATGGGGCTTAACATACAACGAATACACCACTAAATCTACAACTCAGTTCAAGAGCCGCCCTGTCAGCCAGATTAAATTGAGGCTGAAGGTACCGCCTCCAAACTGTGGCATGTATCGCTGCACGACGCATGCCACGGTAGAGGTACACCATTTTTGCCTTATAAGGGTGGTGACTTATTACTTGAGGCGCTTCATAACCTCACCCAAAAACTGATTTTGGGAGGAAATCTAAATTGCTATATACTATTAATAGTATATACCCGATGAAGAATACCATGGCCTAACCACACTGTATACACTATGAAACATATTGCCACACAATAATGAAACAACGACGGTTTTGGGTTAAAGATCCCGCTCATGCAGAAAACACATTAGCCGAATAACGGTACAGTACCTCTATCGTTGCGTGCGTCACACGGCAAGCCTGGCGTTCAGCCGTGATTCCTTTTCCTCGTCGCACCGCACCCGACGTCCCTGCCGCTGTAGGTCGTGGGTTCCGCTTCCCTGCAAACGACACGCGCAAGCTCCACCACAATCTACACCGAGACCAAACCTTCCTACTGCGCTACCGTGGACAGTGGGGAAGAGCAGCAAGCAACTTATAGCTGGAGCCTGATATCGCAAAACGAAGTCACCAGCGGAGCAGCTTCGAGTCTCGTGCTGGAGGCCGGGCGGGACCCACGCGTTTTAAGCGTCCCCTCCTACGCGTTAGGCTTCGCGGGCAGCAGCTATGTCTTTCAGCTTAGCGCAGTGGTGGACGGGATAAGTAACACCGTAAACGCCACCGGTGAGATAGGAAGTCGATGTGTCACCCCCACTCAGCTAGAAAATTATGACGGGGGCACTTTTAGCATGTGATTGTGATTTATCCTCAAACGCGGGCGTGCAGTTTCTAGCGATGTCAACCGTATGACTTCCAAGGCAGATAGTATCGGCTAATAAGCCGTTCGTTTTCTAGGGTAGATATTCCAGGAAACGAGCCGCTTGCCGTCTAAGGAAAATTGTGTTGGTTAATATGCCGCTTTAGCTTCTAAGGCTCCGTTCATGAGCCGTTTGCTTTTTAAGACAGGTATTGCCGGGCAATATGCCTGCCTTGTAAGGAAGATACTGTCGGGTACTATGCCGCTGGAAGTTGCCAGTGGCTCACTGTCGTCGTGTGTGGAACCCGCAGGTTCTGTCTCGGGTTTGCCCCCGGATATCCTTCGACTATCGTGAGCGTGCAAACCCCCTTCTAGTGACGGTCGGCCTCGTCGTTGAGCTTGATTTGTGAGTAGGCGCAAGTAAAGTACGACTCAAGAAAGGCTGATGTGCGACTCCGGATGAAGTGAATGGTGCAGGTCCGTCGACCCGTGGCAATCTTGACTTCAGTGGATGCTCTGGTCATGCCAGATTATGTTGACCGAGCGACCCCATATGATGTTGATGAATTAGCGATCCGGAGCGCTGATGCTCCGATGTGCGATGGCAATCCAGTCAGCGACCGCAGGCGCTGGTGCTCCGATGACCCCAGGTACTGATGTCTTGGGGAATGTCTGCGACGCTCCCCGGCAATATGGTAGCTTAAAATGCCTGTTTTTTATACCAATGCCAGGCACTGTATACCGTGAATAACTAGTGCTGACTCAAGATCCCTCCACAATCTGTCTCGTTGCACATCGCCGTACTGTAGTTGAAATCATCAGCGGGGCAGTGGTGGCGGCTATTTCCGGTGGGACGAAGCAAGCGATCGGGAGTTCACAGGTGAAGTAAGCCGAATCGCTTGTTTTGCCGACACGATTTCTCGTCAGACCATGTACGGAGACGCTGCCTGCGATCAGACAGTTACAGCCAACGAAATCTCCAATTATGGGCACCCGTACGATGATGTCAGCGGGTACATCATTGTTGGGGAGGGAGCGCGGAACATTTTATCGATCATACGCCATTGTCTGTTCCCACTCCAAGAGAGTCTTTGGCACTACAGTATTCAAATCATGTCTTTCGCTTGCACTACAGGATCTGCTCTATAAAGCCGACGACCCGTCGGATTGTCGAACAACGCATGCATGTGGGTGTTGGTCACTTTTTCCTTGTGTGTCCCATAGAACCCGGCGGCCCGCGTGTTTTTTGCAACTGGCCCCATGCTACGGCAGAGGATATACCTACAATACCCGGATACAATTAGAAAACACAAATGGGACTGCATATCGATGTATTTGGTGCAGTGCAGTACCAGTAGTGCAGACGTTGAAGAGCCCTGTCAGCTAAATAGTTCTGGTCTCAGAAACACGTACCAACCGGGGAATGACTCACGTTCGCTCTATATTCGTCGCGAAGGTTCTGAAGCTGAACGCTTCAGCCACAAGAGACCTGGACGGCTTGGACACCCTTCCCTTCGGTTTCGACTGGACTTGCAGGGACGATTCCGGCGGTTTGTGTGTTTCCCAGGCCGGAACGGCCTTAGACATGGCTTCCTTCGCCACCGACGAACTGCTCACACTCCCGAAGGAGACGCTCCCCACCGGTGAGATGCAGCGGGTGCTCAATACTATTGGCGTACTGTACTCAATACTATTGGCGAGCTCAATACTATTGGTCTAATCGATGCTATTGGGTTACACTTGATATTATTGGCGTGCGCAATACCGTTGGACTTCCCTTTTGGCGTCATATTAACGGCCAGGTGTACCCAATACTATTGGTGTGTACACATTACTGTTGGCCTACGTACTCAACACTACTGGTGTACTCAATGTTATTTGCATACTCAACCATTACCCTTGATGCAACCAATGCTATTGGCGTACTCAATACTATTGTTGGCCTTCGCGCGTGTTGAAAAGTTCGGGAACCAGTAGTACTCAATACTATATTGACTTTCCCGCGTGTCGTCAGAGTCGCGGCCAGTAGGATGCGTGATACACGAACAATACCCCCCTTGACCCACATGGTGATTAATATATTGACGGGCAGTGGGATGGTTGAGAGATGGAGGGCAACCCTATTTGACCCGAGCTAACGTCCGCGTACGGACGCATGCTATGATAGAGGTGCACCCTATTTTCTCTGAGCTCCTAACTTAAGGAGCGTCATACCTCACCGAAAAAATGATTTTGGAGGAAAATAAAAGTGCTTGCAGATGAGAAATTACATGGCCGAAGTATACCCTGAAACATATTTCGTCACCAAAACGAAAGTCCGACGAATTTGGGTTAAGGAGCCCGATCGTTCAGAAAACGATTCAGCCAAAAAGTGCTGCCTCTACCGTAGCACGCGTCTACGTTAACGTCAAACGAAAGTCTTGTTGGCAATCGAGCGACACAGATATTCAAGTTGCTCGTCAAGGTGCATTGCTCAAGCTTGTTGACCACGTGCGCGTACTGCGGACAAACATATGCCCGTTAACTGTTACAGGTGTGGAGTACACGTTCACCGTCACTGCATCCAAGGGTTTCTCTGGGGGGGGGCTGTGGTCTGACCCTCGAAGCGATAACGCCTCCTGCGTGGTCTCTACATCGGAACAAGACCTCCCACTAGTCAACGTGGCCCCAAAAGTAAATACATAAGTTGCCATAGAGGAGAGTTAGTTGATCGCCTGAGGCTTGTGGTGAACACGACAAACATATTATGTCATGTCCGCCAAATCCTGACGTTAAATAAATATTGGAAGTACATGGTTCCAGGATGTGACGTTTGAAACAGTATGCACTGCAGGATGTGACGTTCGAAACAGTGTGCACTATCAATAAGTCTCGGTAATGTGTGGGGGTATTTCCAAGGAAGTAGCGTTGCGCTAGCCACAAACTCAAGGAAATCACTTACGAGCGAAGGTTAGACATTTCAGTCGTCCATGTATGACGCCAACAAAGGAAACCATAATCTAGTCTCCACCACAGAGATTTTTTTATCTCACAAATACGATGTGTACTTCGTTAGCCCACACTCTTCTGGGAAAGCGGGGAGGTCGGGTTAACGCGCCCCCTGAATGCTTATCCCGCTCGCCTACGTAGGCGTATGCACTCTCATGCCGGCAGCTGGCGCCTAAAGCAAGCAATCCTTTCGTTGTGCCAGGTTTTCCTTGCCTCGCGAAAAGGAGACGGGGAACCACTATATATACCCGTGTTATCTGGTCATAACTCGCCATGGCGAGTGTCATCCACCGACAGGATGAAAAATGCACTTCACGGGCAAGGGGTATGCCGCTTGGAGCGCAGCGTGTCTCCAACTATAGGCTTTGAGCGGTGCACGATTGCTAATCAACACTGAATGCATCGATTGACACGTATTCTACCGCATATTATGTGACGCTACTGTTAATATTACAACAGGAAGTGTTGGACAAGTACGACCCTTCATCGAGGGTGATTCTGTACGGCTGTGCATCACCGGCAGAAGGAGAACTGTGTAGCAGCCGAACAACAAACGGCCTGGACTTCGAATGGGAGCAGGTGCGAGAGGCCGTGCTCGAGAAGTTATTCAACCGATCCCAAACATATCTTACCCGTACAGGGAGCGGTGGCGTTTGCAGACCTATCTTGGCCTGTCGCAGCCCACGCTACCACGATCCGCAACCAATCGCGTCAAACGTTCAAGCACATACACATGACAACCGACCCTAACACGCAAATGGTAAGGTTCAAGCACTTTCCTTGTCGACTATCACGGCGGACCATAGTAAACAGGACCTGCGGTACAGACCAAAACCTATACATTTGCCTATTTTTAGTAACAACATATGGTCCTATTTACTATGGTGCCCTACCTTAATACAAGGTCAACACTTTCGTACCTGGTGACCATTCTGGCTATTCCCACTGGTGTGCCCCCGACGGACGTGATGTCTTCTCCATTCTAGGTGGAAGGAAACTTGGATCTGCGTGACGGGTGGGCGGCGGTCTTCAGTACACCTCTCAATAGCCCGACGCTGGTGATCCTAGCCGGCACGCTGACGGCAGGCCGCAGCTACACCTTTGCGCTCACCGCCACCAACACGTCGGGCAGCGCGGGATATGCAGGCAAGCGTGCGCACATTCAAGATAAGTTTCGGCAAATGACGCCCTGTACAGCGGAATGTCTTCTTGTGCCTTGCAACGCACAATGCAGCCGTAAGGTTTCATAGTTTATCAACCAAACGACGGGCTTGATCGACGTAGCGCGTCTGGATGCCACTATTAATAGCGCTGCTGACGTCGACTCTGGCTGACATCACAGACAATACTACGGTAGGGGTCTAGGGCCCTAGAGCTAGGGGTGGATTACATATATAGATTAATGACTTGGGCTATATAATAGTGTGGATGACATGATTTCGCCAACAGAGGGGACAGGGTATTGGTGACGTTACAGTAATAACTCGTGTCGGCTGAGCTGCTGGGCTGAGTTGGGCTGAGCTGGGCTGAGCTGAGACGTGTTAGCGCACACTGCTTCGCGTGCCGATGTCGTTGGCCTTCTCCGTGCAAATCTCGACCCTTCTCGCGAATGACCGTGGTCCAGCCGGCCGTAAAAACTCGGTCGCCAAGCGCAATCCCTCGGAACGGCCCTTTTCCAGCTATGGCATCGAACAACGTTCCCCCCCAACAATGCCCTCGTAGACCCTTGGCGAAGAAATGCACGTTAGGATCTTGTAGTAGTTGCTTGGTGGTGCAATGAAAAAACAACATCGCGAAACAACATGTATCTCGTTCGCGTCCCCGTGTTCAGAGTTTTCGTTCGAGACCAACTCCCCACCGGTGGGAGGGTATATCATTTCGGACTTGCTGACAGCAACGGCCGGGGTGGACTCGGTGACGCTGCAGAGCACCGCCTGGACTGACGACTTCGACGATCTCCCAGTCTCGTACGCCTTCGGCTACGTGCACGGTTGGCAAGACATCGCTTCGGTGGCAAGGTGATCACCAGGGGAGCAGACGTCGTAAAAGTAGCTATTAATAGCAACGTTCTAAACTGAGTGGATTCGACATCGTTTGTTGTCAATGGATACTTTAACGTTCCAGTTCAACTCGCAGGAGCTTTTACACTTCATGACTGTTTGGGCAAGCAGTGGTCACATGTGTACTCCCCCGATGCATGTTTTTATGATTGTCTTATAGCGGCGATTAACGGCTGACTCAACGCCATCAGAGTTGAGTGCTTCTTCTTAGTCTTGTTGGGCGAATACATGTCGGAAACTTTGTTCTAGTACGTGTTGCATACACCGTCCTTCAATGAGTGGCTTACCTTTGCACCTCAGGGAACCACCCTTCTCTTGGATACCTTTGCACCCCAGGAAACCACCCCGGTGATAAAAAAAGCAAAACACAAAATTATCGTCACCCGGGGTGGTTGCTTACGCCAAGCACGGTACTTGGCACGAGTTATCTTCGTCTCATATTGTAACCCTTGCCTAAAATCGATGAGAGTTCAACCTTAACAGCCAGACGCGCCCCAGATTAGGATTTTGTTTGATATTATTCTCCACAATAACAAATGCGCTCCTATTATTTATACAGTACTGCGACTTTAACGTGCGAGAGCGAGCGGTTACATGCTTCGGGTGCTGCACTGCTGCCTGCTGCATACCTGGTATCTCTTTTTCCCGCCCCGCAGCGGCGATTCGGTGAGCATGTTTTCTTCCAAAGCTTCTCCGTCGAATACCTTGAGCACCTACATCCCTCCTGGCACGGCCGAGCACGATTTCAATGTTACCGCGGTTGTGATGGTGTCCGACAAACTGGGATCGACGACGGTAACTAGCCTCGGGGAGGATGGGGTGCCGGTTACCATCGTGTCTACTTCCCCGGACGAGGTGATATATCTAACCCACTACACCTAAAGGTTTGTGTTCACGCACCTCCATAGCAGCTCGCAGAGTGCATGCGTGTTCCTTGCTTCCGCATGTGGTGGATGTGCGTAGACGTATGCTACGGTAGAGGTAGCAGCTTTTGCCCAGAATATTTCTGACTTTGGCCGAGCTCCTTAGCCAAATATTAGTAAAACAATACCAGGAGTGTTTTGCAACATTTGACTCATCCCACGGTAGGGGCGCAGCAGAATTTTCTGACTCCTCACATGAGGAGCTCAATATCTCACCCGAAACATGATTTCGGAAACATTCGTTCGCACAACCCGACCAAACCTTTCAATGCGGTAGTCCAAAAACAAACATACGAGTAAAATATTAATAGTAGCCGGTGGTTACTCACGTGAGGAGCTCAACCGGTCAGAAAATATGGAACCAAAAAGTGGTACCCCTACCGTGGGATTGCTCATTTGTCGTCATGCGTTTAGGTTTTGGGATTGCCTATAGGGTCGCACCGTGAGTGATTATCAAACTATCGTTTTTGGTGTAACGCGGAGCCCATCGAGTAACGAGTCTCAGAAAGTCTGGGTGCTATCTCTACCGTACGCGTAGCATGAGTCCGTACGAATGGTCATGCGTGTACCCCGCGCCATGAATGAAAATGAAGTACCCCCCCCTCAGCTACCCCCCCCCCCCCACCCGCACCCCCGATAGAACATGCTGCACTATATATATCACATCCACTGAGGTAACACACGCACAATCTGGTGCTCATCTGGTCGTTATGCAAATTATATCTCGAGGGTTGAAATCCCTCTAATAAGAGCCTGCCCGTCAGTCGTGCCCGGAGTAAGCGTGGTCGTGACGCTTCGTCTTGCATGGAAGTTTATACCATTATTATCAATTGCTACCCGGAGAAGACTCACATTTACTAAACATATATTTAGCCCCGAACAAGACGCGCGCCTTCAGTAGTTTGTCCAATTCTCCAACTGACGAGGAAGATCAGATCACCAGTGACACCTCGAGACAGCTATGGACTAACCGTTGGATCCAACTACTGTATCATACAATGTCTCCACCTTTTGCACTTGATATAGGCCGAGGTGATATCCCTTCTGCCAAACATAACGGCACGGGTCGCGACTGGGGACAACTCTTTAACGGACCCCGAGGACGCCATGAGAGACGCGAGCACCTTCAGCGCCGTGCTCGGGTCGGTTGAGCCGTCGTCAGCGGACCAAGTCGACGCCATTCGTGATGTACAGGTGGGACGGCCGCGTACAAGTGTGGCCATCACAACAGCACAGATTCAGCGAGAATGTGGGTCGGCCATTTCTGAAGTCCGCACACGCGACATCTTGCCAGTCGTTAGGTCGGTTGAGTCATGGTCATTCGATCGGCCGTGGCGTAGGCCTATGAATAGGTCTGCGAGGCGTGTCGATAGCCACCCTCTGCCGTACACCTAAGCTTCCATCCCAAGCAGCACTACGGTAATTGCCAGCGCATTCAATGATTGTACGACGAGAATATGTAACACACTTCCCTGTGATCCATGCCGGGGAATACCAACTATGTTTCTCGCCGGCAGGTGGCGACCATACATGACCCCGACATAAACACGCTTTGTGATACGTATAAAACTATGACATTATCTCTTCACCAACATATGCACCATTACCTCGGAAATGCCATGATGTCATCACTCGACAGGACCATCATTGCTAGGCCATCGACCTTACTGTAGTACGCATTGGACTCACTCCTCGGTACGGCCTGCCCCCCCCTGTTTCGTCCGTCTGTGTTGCGGCAAGTCAGGGTATCATCGTGGTGTCTTTGACCGAGTCGTACTTTGCTATCGAATCGTCGTCGAGCGCGGCTATGGCAGGCATGGACGCCCTTGCCGGAGCGCTAACGTTGTACGCGGTGAGATAATAGTCATACCTGTTCGCATGGGTGGGTGGGTGGGTGGGTGGGTGGGTGGGTGGACGGGTTTGCGACCGGGGCGTTGTCGTTTGCATTGTCGTGTCATCTACCCGACAAAAAACGAATGCATAATTAAGTGGGCATCGAAGATTGAAGGTAGCTTTTACCACTTACTCGAGAAAACGGGTTGTTATTCCCTGCGTACGAGACGAATCGGCCTGGGTTCAACCCTATAACCCTATCAGGCCCAATCAAACAATGGTAAGTGTTGACCCCCCTCATCTCCTCGAATAAGTGGCAGGATCTACCGGAAAAATGATGACCACAAGTGACGATTACAGCACCGGCCACACTGCACAGGTTGGGGGTGGTAGGATGACAGAATTATAGGATTATACGTCAGTAGTGGCCGAACTACAAAGCAAGAAGTCAACATGCGACTCGGGCCCAGCATGACCCTACTTGTCCTGCTGAGCGCTCGCGCTACGAACTCGTATAGGGTTCAATGGTTGATCACATCAATACACCAGGGATTGATTTTTGCTTTTGTTGATCGCTACAGTATACTGTCGTCGTCGAATCGTCAAGTAAGCGGACCGCTTCGTTGATCATAACCATGTGCCGATGTCGGAGAACACACGAAGCTCTGTGGCATGCATACCTGCGACATTTTCTTAAGAGCTGCTGCAAGCCAGAGAATAATTCGTCGGAAGAACCTGGGCCCCTCAACTACATTCGATGCGAGAGTGGCGAACTTCCGCATAGGTTAACATATGCTGCGAACTGCGACCACGTCTCACAACGCTTACACATATGCGCATTCCTTAACAAACATCTGTTTCGGATGAATACACATTTCCCCCATCCCCTGTCACCGGCGCTACTATTAATATACCCTTCGGCTTGTTTCACGTTTGTTTGCAGAATGCCAGCGAAATACCGACGGACATGTCGGCCTCGGTCCTCTTGGCCGTGTCGGACATACTCGAGGTATCCACCGCAGACGGCCAAATGCTGGGTGCAGGGGTGGCCTCATCTGCGTTACAGGTGCGTCCCCGGTTAGAGGCTGTCGCATCAGATCCACGCGTGTACAATATAATAGTAGACGCCGAGCTGCGAGACATGCCTCCACGGTTCGGTAGGGGAGTTTATCGGGTAGGAAGCCCGACATACATTAGTATCAAAAGTCACTTTTAGGTGGGGTGAAGAGTTCCTCCTGGTAGTGTATACTTTCTCCAATCGCCTTGGTGGACTGGTGGCTCAACCTCGTGGATACTCAGGTCGATTGAGTGAGTTCGAGCCGCGCCAAGGGGCGTTTTTCTTAAGCAAACGTTGACCAGCAGATGCCTGGTAGCATCAAGCAGCGTGTGTATGCACGATTCCACGCGAGTCGACGAGGGAAGTAAATGCTGAACTCTCGAGAATAAAAAATGAAGTCGCGCACCGTAAAAGTAGGGGGGGGGGTACCTACGTAGTACGTGAACCAGGATCTGAGTTACGAAAGGGAGGTTAGGGTGAGGGTATCAACTTATGTATACCTATACTCGAGCTTTAGGAATATTGTAATAATTAGGTGCCCCTCTTTCGTGGCATGTTTGCTCCATACAGACAATCCCATCGAAGCAGGGGCTGTGGGTCCTACCAGATGACCCAGAAAATTAACGCGTACGAACGATTAACCACACATACCCAGGGCTGACACATATAAATATATAACACACAACAAACAAGAGTGTGTGTACAGTCGTGTACCACACGCCATACTAATACTAAGGTACTGCTGGGGCTCACCAAACACCTGATATTCTCTCGTCTGGTTTCTTCTCGTTTAGCGTTTGCGGCTTTTTCTGAGTTTGAGCTGCAACACACTCCCTTTGCTGTACCCTTTCCTCCTACTCAAAAGACTGTGACAGTGCTGCTCAACATGAGCTCGGCAGTATCGACTTCTTCCGGAGACTCCAGCTTCGTCGGCAAGGAAGGCTACCTCTCTCTCCTCGGCGAGGTAGGGAAGGCTGTCGCGGTTGGGTCCGAGCCCGGTGAAGATGTGAACGAGATCAGCACAGGGTACCTCGACCTCAAGGTGCGAACGTTTAGACGTAAAAACACGCCGCGTACGCAGGCACTCAATCAACTTCAGCACGACCTGAGCTATTGGGTTGTTGGCGTCAAGGAGTACCCCCGTATGTATGTAATGCTAACTGCAAATTCCACTGCGACAAACCATACACGCCCATTACAAAAAGCAACGTCGAAGCAGCATTGTTTCCAAACCGGTCAAAAATGATCACTTCTACGCTACGCTACACTATAGTCGATGTTCCGTAGGTCTACAAAATTTCACAGCGCTTTTGACATCTCGTTCTGGTCTGCTAGGATGTGGCTGCGATTGTTCAATTCAGGTGATTCAGGTGGTTGTTTTCCAAAACAAAAGTAGTCCCAGCACGACGGCTAATGGAAACCAATGACCACTCCCCCCCCCACCCCCCTCCCCTCCTCACTACCCGGCGATTGTCATGGCCCCGGTGCATCAGGCGGCAAGGGCGGCCGAGTCCTCTATTTCTACGGTGGAGTTGACAGCAGGGGGGAACGGCACGCGGGCTTCGTTTGAGCACTGGTCCCCATCAGCCGATTCAGAAGATTCTTCTTCGATAGTCGTGGCGGTCACCTCCTTCAGCGCATTCGCTGGTGCAGGTGGGCTTCACGAGAAAGGGTCAACGCTGGTACAGCACACTTACACCGACATTTAATCAGCTCACTATTAGTGCCTCACCGCCCAAAAAACGCCTTATGCAACATAATATTGGGTATCTGGTATGTGTGTTGCCCCATGAAAACATTCCAACTGCAATACAACAAAGGTGTTGCCCTTACCGTAATGCCTGTGGTTGGATCCTCTGTTCAAGAGCCTCTTCAGCCAGCATCATAACATTCTGGGCCCGAGCATACATCCACCCCCCTACCGCGACATGCCATGGCATGGCTACTAGAAACCCCATTGCTTCGAGCGACGTGAAGCATAGAAGAAAATGCCAAGTTTGTCTGTTATATCCTCGCGCTATTTGCCACGGTGTGGCGGCCACGGAAATGCAACGATAACACGTCCATGTATGGGAATAGAAACAGCTACTGCTGCAGGTGTTCATCAGAGAGCCTCGCCATGGCACATGCTCATTATCATGACACACACATGGGCACCATTATGACACACTAGCACCCCCTTTGGTGATTGCGCGTCGTAATGCTCGCTTGGCAGGGCTCGGAGGCGTGGCTGGTATCGATGTGTGGGACGCGACAGGGTCAATCGTTCAGGACCTGACCCACCCGATCATCTTGTCTATGGCCAAGCAGGTGATCCCCTTTCCGATATACAGCATTAGTAGTTTCCGGAGTAGCAACCAGAAATGCAGAGTATCGGGCAATGGCATCCTGGAAACGAACCCAAAACGAACCCGAAGATAACGATTTCCGTGTTTTCCAGTACTGTAAAAAGATCTATGTGGTGTTGTGTGATCGCGGGGCATTGTCCGGTCGCCCGCGACGACGAGCAGCTTCTTCTGTGTGAGCTCTGCGTTGGAGGGGAGGGCGAGGGTGATGGTGGGGGCGCTGTACGGAAATTTCTCTTGATTCAAAATAGGTCGACCGGGCATCGCTAAGCACCGAGGACACACGTATACTTTCGTACTACAGCAGTATAGTCAATGCAAACCAGTATTAATAATAGTAGTCCTTAGTCCTCCTGTATTCAATGTTGATCTTGTCCCGTGTTCAGCGACTGTTGGAATAGTGTTGACAGTCGACCAATTGATCCGGTACCGACTATACAACAAAGCAGACACGAAGCATGGATTCTAATGCCCGAATACGGCACGACGAAAGAAACGGAACAGTCTTCGCGGGAAAAATAATGCCTTAACGTTGAACCTCAAACGAGTGCACACTGATAGTCCATGTCCAGCTTCCGGTCCCGTACCAAACGAGCCCCCTAGTTAAAATGCTCGATGCGGCCCCCTAATGCACCGGTCCCCTATTAATAGTAAAAAATTCCATACCCGGTCCCCTTATGCACCTGTCCCCTAGCCAAAATCGCAGACTCAGTCCCCTAATCCACCGGTCCCCTAGCCACAAACCCTAGGTTCGGTCCCCTAATGCACCGGTCCCCTAATGCATTACACCGGTCACAGGAATTCACGTCGCAGGGGGAGTCGATCGAAGCCATCCCCGCCTGCAAGAAGTGGTCTGAGGCGGACGGAGGGTGGACCTCGGAAGGGCTAACAGTGGATGCTGTAGGCGCCGGCTCCGATGGCACTGGCGGCACCTCATGCCGTACGTACCACCTAAGCACATTCTCTGCTTGGGAAGACAGCATCTCAGCCGAGTGGAACACCGTCGACCTGCTTACTGGGCACAACGTCTTGATTCAGGTGGGAAGCGTTGCTGTAGTACGCGACACTTCATGTGGGAATTTTTTGAGTGGAAAAATTACGATGTAAAATAACGATCGCAACAACGGCTTTAGACGCGTGCTATAGTTAGAGGTATACGGTATACGGTATAAGGTATACATTATTTTGGCGGAAACGTTTTCTCCATGATCGCCCCCCCCCTTAACCCAAACTCGTCAGAATGCTGCCATTCATTCTTGTGTTGCATTTTGTTTTCGTTGTATACTTCGGTGATATGGCTCTTTTGTACATCGATTATATACTGTAGCTCTTTTGTTTTCCTCCAAGGTCAGTGTTTGACTTAGTTTAAGTATAGAGCTCCTCAAGTGACCACCCTTATAAGGCAGAAAATAAATGGTGCACCTGCATGCAGGCTACCGTAGGATGCTTCGCTACTGCGTTACTGCTTGTGGGATTGTAATACAATGAATTGTGGCGTCCGCGTTGTAACACAATGCAAGGGAAGGAGTCGCAGCAGGCGTAAATCTGCCCGCTCAGGCGAACTTCTCAGATGTGCCCGCATACAATCATGCTGTTTCTAATGAGGTAGGGTTTTGTCACGAAGCTGTAAGGCATTCGTATTAATATAATGTATCATGGAAGGTGCTACTGCCAAGTACAGTACTACTATGTACTGCGCATGAACGCGTGAGAGGGTAGTACTGCTGCAGTTGTTGCCAATCTGCGCATCCACTCATCCTCCGGAGCATGTTGCTTGTTGACCACAGTACGGCGCCGAGAGCTGGGTGGCTATCCTGTCCCTGTGCTTGCTGCTGGTGCTCTTCATCGCCGCGGCAGTGCTCTCACGGATGCAGGTAGGTCTATACACCAAAAGCCGATACGTACACAGCACGAGCCCTCTAACACGAAACCAGGATGCTGGTACTGATCCAGACTAGATTTCCATTTCAGAGAGGGCGTGCTGCATTGACGGTGTAACCGCTCCCGGATTTACTAATTCCTCGGAAATGGCAGGCTGAGCTTCTTGTGGGGGTGCTCTTGCTTATGAGAGGACCAGTACTACTGTACTGTAGCGGACTGTAGTGTACTGTAGTGTACCTTTACCTGTTATAAGACGAACCGCTACACGAGCTTGTGGCGGTTACCCTTGTTGTTCCCTTGGCTGGGGAAATGTTTTTCTTTCTGTGCTTGGTGCCTGTGGTGTCGATATCCTAGACGGACCACCTGGAAATGCGCGCTTGCGCGTTAGTTGTTGTGTCCGGCGTAGATTTGTGATAACTTCAAGAGCCAACTCTAAAAACACGGCTGGCCGCAGCTGTGCCACTCCAGAACATGTTGCACTCTTGCTGTAATGACAATTCCACTGTGGTAGCGAAACCTCAGTGCACCGTTGCTGCAAAGGGGTCAACTAAGCGATTCGCGACGTCCGGCTTCCGGCGTGCGTATTGTTCGCCCCCCTTTCCTCCAACTGTCCCCCTCACGGCATCCGCGTACACACACAAACACACACACACACACATCACGTCTCCTGGCTGGGTTAGCGCAGGATGCTCGCGATGGCTACGAGCAGGAAATCACTGAAGTTCTTCGCAATATGTACCTGGCTCGAGGTCGGAGCCGCCGAGAGGAAAACGCGCTAAACAAACGAGTGAGGGGCAGTGGCGGTGGTAGTGGCGGTTAGCGTTGACGACGGTTGCGTCCTCTAGTCTGCGCCCCCTCCGTCTAGTGTTTCCTTCTCCAAATGATTGTTCTGCCGCCATTGGACTTGGAGTCGTAGACTGGACTGGAGTACCAGTGATCAAGCAATGGATACCTTTAATTGAGGAACGTGTCAGAGGGCAGGTATACTACAGAAGAAGCTGACACGCACTGACTGGCAAGAAACCCAGCAATGTTTTGTCCAAGGACCAAGCGACGAAGTTAGAATGTGCCTACAGGCAGTGCGGTGCGGTTTTACTATGCCTAGAAGGCAAGCGTATATAGCTCCATATACTGGACAGTTTTGTTTGAGAAATCGCATAGATAGGCAGACTAGGACTACAGTACGCGTACAGTATGTTGGTACAATATGTGAGAAGGGACGCTCGGCAACAGATTATACATATTTGTTTTGCCCAGGGGGTCGTATGTTGTGTGCGTGAAAAAAACTCATAACCCTGCTCACAAGTTGCCTCTGTCGTTTACGCGGCGGTCTTCATCGTGACCTCGGCGTGCAGGTGAGACGGAGAGCACACGAAGCACGAGCCGACGTCAACAACAGCATCCAGCACAAAAGCGCCGTACACTTCCACACCATTGCGAAGGACGTAAAGGAATCCGTCAGCAAGGTCAGCGAGGCAGCCCACACACACCCACATACAGCACATACACTCACATACAGCACATACAGCACATACTGATGGGGGCTAAACGCCCAGTAACGCAAGAGAAGGCCTTGCGATGGAGCTGCGCCAAGTGCACTACTGACGGTATAATTTTATAGTGGCAGTTTAAGGGTCGGTCCCAAACAAATGGGTTTGGTACGCTTCGGCCTAATGGTTGTGTGCCAGTCCTTTACGTATCTCTTTTTTGGGGGTTGTAATGCAATTCGATGCAGGTCGACAAGGGTAAAAAGGACGAGTGCTACGATATAGGGGTGTATCATATTAATAGCACTGTTTTTTGCCCTATAAGGCAAACATTTTCTGAATTGGCCTATGAAAGGCCCCTTCACCCTTAATCGTCGGAATACCGTCCATTTTGTTTTTCAATGTGAGTTTTGGTATTTCTAGGCCATGGGATTGTTCATCGAGTTGCACCTTTTAGCTTTTTTGTTTCAAAACCATTTTTTTACTTACTGTTGGTATAGAGCTTCTCAAGCGAGGACCCTCATAAAAAAGTTGGTGCATCCTCTCTACCTTAGGCCGAAGTCTCCTCGCGATAAAAGTCCCAGACACAAACCGTAGTGGGGAGGAGGGCGAATAGCCTACTTACTACGTTGTCATCCCGATCCCGGATCTGGGTTACGACTAAGAAGGAGAGCTAAAGGAGAAAGGGCGAATGTATGAAATGGGATGGACAAAAAAAAAGTCCAGAACAAACCGAGTGACCCGTGCTACTACATTGTACGAGCATACAAAATAATCAACTCATTTTGAGGAGAGCCCTCACTCACTAATATACGTAACACTATCCAGCAATCACCGATTTTGAGAATGATCACACAATCCCATTACCGTCAAAAGGGTGCATGTAAAAAAAATCCGACACCCCACTATCCATTTTCAAAGACCCCATAATAGACAAGGGGACCCATAGACAAGGGGGGGGTATACTAAAACCATGCAAATTGTTTTTGAAAAACACGCTTTTCGTAATTAGCCCAGAACTCCCACCCCCCACTGGTTTGTTTTTCCTTTCCTTAATTTCACCTTCTTCAAGAGCGTGGGATATCGTCTTGTCTTTCCGTCGTGCTCCCCTGTTGCCGTAGGTAATACATTTACGCAGATGGGATCCCAACGACATGGTGTAGTTTTAGCGCCCCAGCTGGGCAACCCTTACGTTTAGTGACAGTGCAACAAAGTGCCCCTATTGTACCACGCATCCACTCTGCTCTTGACAAAACCCTCATCTGCTCTGCTCGATGAACGGCGGTACACTGCATCAGCCCCCCCCTGCTAGCCGAGGCCTGGTGCTCTAGAAAACGGGCGTTGCAGTACAAGTACCCCATGGTGTTTCAAATAGCAAGTATACTACAGTATTTGTAGCCATAGCTGCATCACTATATATACCAGGTATTCTCCATGAAATGCGTATATATGATCGATACGCTCTGAATAATCCGCATGCCTGCACCTCCGCCTGTGTAAACAGGTGGCCGCGAGCAGTGTGCTGTGGAGCCACGCTTGGCGCCATCTACGGAGCTCGCCGATCGCACACTTCAAGACCACTCTTCTCACCAGGTGACGGACATGCTGTACAGCTGTACAGTACACTGCTGCACACCATCACAACACCCTCAGCGATCCGAGACGTAGCCGAAACAGTGTTACACAGTAGCCCCTTCGCTGCCGACGCGTGCTACGATAACAGAGGTAGCACATTTGAGGCATGCTACGATAGAGGTGCACCATGTGTTTTCTGAGATCCTCACTTAAGGAGCGTCATACCTCAACGAAAAAAATGATTTTGGAGGAAAACAAAAAGTGCTGCCGGATGAGAAAGCTCATGACCGACGTATACTCTGAAACATTATTCGTCATAAAAACGAAAAAGTCCGACGAATTTGGGTTAAGGAGCCCGATCGTTCAGAAAACGATTCAGCCCAAAAGTGATACCTCTACCGTAGCACGCGTCATTTTGGACTGAATATTTTTTCTGGAATAAACGGGCTCCTTAACCCATACAGAACTGAAACAAATATCCCACACTGATTCCAAGTATTTTATCCCCAAGTTCGTGGGACCAGTTCTTAAGGGATTGAAAAACGTTGGAAACTTTCATTTTTGTGCTGCCATTTTTTTCGTTTGTATCGGTAGGCCATGGGATTGTTCGAGTCGGGTATGAACTTTCGGTTTCCTCCAACGCCAGTTTTTGACTTGCTATTAGTATAGAGATACTCAAGTGAGGTGCCTCAGAAAATGTACTGTACGCAGGTGCAGCCTCTGCCTTAAGCTAGCAGCATGCGTCTGACTGGGCCTCGCAGCACAGACCGCGATCTCGCCCCGAAGAGTGAAAACAGACCGCCTTCATGGACGGGTGCTACGGTAGAGGTGGTGTACCGTTTTTTTTGGCTGAAACATTTTCTGAATGACGAGACTCCCTTACCTTAACCCATTCAGAACTGATTTTTTTTTTTTTCCCACGCTAATTCTAAGTAGTTTGTCCCCACATTCGGGGACCAGTTCTTAAGGGGTTAACCCAAAAAAATCATCGGAATCGTCCCATTCTTATGTTGCAGAATGATTCATTCTATACATACTGTAGGACATGGCATTGTTCATCGGGTATGTTCGTAGCACGTTTTTTTACTTTCCACCAAAATCAGTTTTTGACTTGCTATTGGTATACAGCTCCCTCAAGCGACCACCCTCAGAAGGCAAAAAACATGGTGCACCTGCATGCAGGCTACCGTAGCATGCGTCGATCGTGATATCATATTGTTGTCGACGCGTTTTTTTTTTTTTTTTTTTTTTCGCGTGTATCGACACTGCTGCTGCTGCTGCTCTTGCTGCTCTTCTGTTCCACTGGAAGAAGGCCACAGCACCTGCTGATTCTTCTGGCGGACTGGATGAGCGGGGTAACCCTGCAAGCCATATTCTACGGCAAAAGTCAGTTCGGCTTTGGACAAAAGGTGTGGTCAAACCCTAGTGGGCAGTAGGACAGGCTGTTCCCGACAGCCGTGGTGCGCGCAAAAACATTTATTGAGCGCTCCCACTCAGCGGTGTTCCTCGACCTCCTCAAAACCACTGCCGTCTTTGCCCCCCCCCTGCCACCCGGAAGTGGCCACACCAGAAATGAAATTAACTCATTGAAGCTGTCGTCCATATGCAAGTCCGCCTCAGAGGCGGTTCTTAGCAGGATGCGGCTCACCCTCCATGCGACTCGCCCAATACCTCACGGCGCTTCGCGCTTGGTGCAAGCAATGTCTGCCTGGTTGGTGAAAACCCAACATGCTCCGTCCCGGCATTGTAGGGATGCGAGGGTCTATGGTCATATGACTACGGCCGTGCACGACATGAGTACACCCCCTGCCACAGCAGCAAGCAACGGATGATCCGTCAGCCGACAGCACACGGCCCTCTGACAATGTATCAGCACTCAAAGCGTTAGCTATAGAGTGCTTGAGGTCCCGTCACATCCCTCGTCAACACTCCCCCCTCGTCAACACACCAGTGCAACTTGGCCGATATGTGCTCACGCTCCTCGTAGCAATTCATCGACCCCCACACTCCCGTGCTATTACACCTCCTCTTGGCATACCCCCTAGCTTGCGGGGCTCCCGCGCATGGCGCTGATCACCGGGGGTACATTGGATACCACGCCTTTCCACAACAGCAGCATACCCCGTGATACTGTTTTTGAATGACAAAACGTACACCCTATATACTATATGTATATATATTGATAAGTGACTGTCGTACACCACTCCTGGTATCCCCAACCCCCCCCCCCCCTCCCATGCATGCGGTCTATTACTGTTACAACTGTACACAGGTGCAACTGACGGCGGTGACGGCGCTGTTCATGATCCCGACGGCCACCATCTTCCCCGCCCTGCTCCGGTTGGCCAACACGCCTCCATCCTCCATAACTCTAGCACGAACACGGGCACTAAGGAAAATGCACAAAGCACGACGACGCGATTCTAACAACAACAACGACGTGGGGGGGGACGTTGACAAGGACAACCTGGACGACTCGGACACGGAAGGCTCCACGGAACGGATGCTAGCTGGTGAATACCCTACACAGTGAATCCGGCCATCGCTGCTATCGCTGCTCCCTACATTCTAATAGTCTCGCAGTTCTATCCATCTCCTCACTCTACTCCGAAAAGGGTATCTCGCTCTCTCCAATTGCAAGTAGGTTATAACTCTTTTTGCTATGTACGAGTATGTACTGCAATAATGTTCCCTATCAACTTGCACGCAAAACAAGCCTGTAACAACTGTTATATACGTTCGAAGTGCGGCAAGAACGCTCTCTCTCTAATACCTCTAATTGCAAGTAGTCTATAGCACCTGCTGGTGCCCGAGCACCTACACCTCTTGAAAACTAGGCACTTTTATTTCTTCAAAAGTGGGTGCGCACTTGAGAAGATAATTCGAGATGTAAGCTTCTTCACTGTCATGCATATGGTCATCTGCCGCGGGGGTGGTGTGGATAATCACACTGGGGGACAGGGGGGCAGTATAAGGAGGGGTTACGTTGTCGGGATTGGGGTTGCCTTTTCTGGTGCGAATTCACCTTACAGCCACACGTCATACGCGCATAATGTTTGCACCACACCCGAGGATGTCCACGAGACTCATACTCGAAGTATCCTATCTTCCCCCTCCTTCTTTTTCTTTCGGATGCTTGTTTTTTATCCAATGACGCTCGGCTAAACCCGCCTTCAGCTGCAAAAGGACCGCAGTTCTCTACCGCCAAATCACAGCCTCCAAAGCATCACCGGGAAGCCTCTACCTCGCCGTCTGCACAATTTTCGTGAGAGCAGCGTACTTTACTGCAACATCGTGCGCTACTATTACGGGGTGGGCTAATGATGCCATAGTAAATAGGTCCTACGGTACACACAAACACTTATATATTTGCCTATTTATTTTTACCAACAATAATTGGTCCTATTTACTAGTATTTACTATGGTGTTGCCCGTAATACTGGACGACACACATTTTTGATTCGTGTGTCATGGGAACAATGTGCATTCAATATGTCAACAAACTATTGAGTTCAGTAGTCGTCGTACATATATCGCATCTCTCGGAGGTAGCACGGAACCTGATATACCAGAGACACCGGTACGCATGGCCCGACTCTTGTTTGCGTTTGGCGGGATAATCAAATATCGCCGACAAACGGGAATCCTATGGAATTTCGTGCTGCTTAAGGCATGTGTAGCGCCAAATAATAGTAACCAAATTAGCAAGCACGTCTTGCTGGATGGGGGAGGACACAGTAAAACATGTAGGAATCTGGCGCTGTAGGTTAGCCTTCCATGGACCCTGGGTACACAGTACGTAGTGTGAATAGCTTTTGGGCCGTCGCCAGTACCGATATCCCGTAACCACCACACGAATAGTTCAGACCAGAGCAAGTTATTTACTAAATGCGGGGGAGAGTGGGGGCGGCCGGCGGGGGGGGGTGGCACCTGGAGTTGCAGCTTGCTTTTTGGTCTGTTTTGCAAGCTTTACCCCTTTTACTATTAATACCTCAAAATACATTTTAACTCCAATTTGAAGTATTATACAGTAGTTTCCCTCCGGCAATGAAGGCGCAGCAACGCAAGACGCTCATGGGGCGAACCACTTTCTTGCCACCCCCACCCACCCACCGCCGAACGCCGTTGTTTTCGATCATCTCGACTGTGACTGAAGGCCAAAGAGATTTTTGCTGGGCAAGTCGGAGCATGATTCTTGGAAAGCGGCCGCGTCGGACGCAGCCGCTAGCACCGCGGTGGCCGACAAGACCTCGGTGTACGCAGACATCGTCCAGCTCCAGGCCGTTCTGGTCAAACTCTACTTCTTCCTACCCTTCCTTTTGATCCTGCTTGTGTCCCAGGTGAGCGATTGACGCTCTCAGCTCTACCGCAACACGTATCCCATTCTACAGTACAGTAGTGTATACCGAAACATGCGCGGGTATTTAAGAGGGCGAACGACGCTTTTAATATTTTGCCGGGTCTATATAGTTCTGTCTTTTTTTCTGACGCACATGCTAAGGCTTATCGACTGACGCTACGTGGGGGGGGGGTACTCATTTGTTGCTCGCCTTAGTCATTTGACCCATTGACCACGCATTGCCCCCTTTCGAGAGGGGGGTGTACTCATTTTCATGCATGGCCGTAGTCTATGACCATAGACCCTCGCATCCCTACAATGCCGGGACGGAGCATGTGGGTTTTCACCACCAGGCAGACATTGCTGCACCAAGCGCGAAGCGCCGTGAGGTGTTGGGCGAGTCGCATGAAGGGTGAGCGCATCCTACTAAGAACCGCTTGTCAGGCGGACGTGCATATGGATGACAGCTGCAATGAGTTAATTTAATGTCTGGTGTGGCTACTTCCTGAGACAGCAATGGGAGCACTATGTATCTGCCTCACGAATGCCTTACCATATCACACTACGTGATACGATCATTCCCCTTGTGCGCAGATGAGGTTATCAAACCCGCACAAATGATCTACTAGACCGCCAGCCTTGGGCAACCACCAAAAAAAATCAAGAAAAAAAAACGGTACCCTGGTTGTCTAGCTCACGCAGCGAGAGGCATGTTTTACAGCGTCGTCGCCAGGCGACGCCAACCCAACCCATAGATATATAATATATTGATGGGGAGGGCGAGACGGAGCGGGGGGGTAATATGCCATAATTTTTGCTACCGCGTTTATGCATCTCTGACGAGTGGTGGCTCTGTACTTCACTCAATATTGGATTTCTTAAACTGCCATATTTCGCTGGCGGTGCATAGCACGAAAACACAACGCTCAAACACTGTAAGATTGCAAATATATATATATATATATACACATATGAGTAGTCACTCGGCTGAGTGTCTCTGAGTGGCCGCCCTACCGACTCTATATACTCTACACTAATAGCTAGTGCATGCTTGCTTAAGGCAGAGGCTGCACCTGCGTACAGTACATTTTCTGAGGCACCTCGCTTGAGTATCTCTATACTAATACTACGTAAAATAATGACTTTGGAGGAAACCAAAAGTTGCCATGTACCCGACTCGAACAAGCCCCTGGCCTAACGACACAACCATTGTTTTTGCAACACCACACTCAATCCCATGGAAGACGCGTGCTACGATAGAGGCATAAGGTATACCTTTTTTTGGCTGAAATTTTTTCTGAAGGACCTATTAAAGCCTCCTTAACCCAAAATCGTCGTCGTTTTTTTTTTCTTCATTTTATACTTTGGCCATGGGATTGTTCATCGGGTATATACTACTGGTGTAGCACTTTTAGTTTCTTGACCATTAAACCAGTTTTTGGGTGAGGTGTATAGCTCCTCAAGTGATAAGTGACCACCCTTATAAGGCAAAAACAGGGCGTACCTGTACCGTAGCATGCGTCGGAATTCCGACGATTTTGGCTTAAGGAGCTCCTCCATACACTTCATACAATTCATACACTTCATACAGAAACGTTTTCAGCCAGAAAACGGTGCAGTACATCTACCGTAGCCGGCGTCTACCGTGTACGTACCATAGCAGCATGTTATTCTCTCGTGGAATATATTGTCGTTGTACGTTTACGCTCCGACTCTCCGCCGTAAACGGTGTACCTCATTATGCATACCTTATTCTGCCGCGAACGAACGTGGTCTGTGTGAGGTATACAGTAGGTGTATCGTACTCAGTTCGAATACATCTAGATCATACAGTAGTAGGGCCAGTGCCAGGTACCAGTGTATACGACGGCTGCGGCGTACTCCAACTGTCCGACCTCATCGCAAGGCCGCATGTTTTCGGCCATATACTATATTATAAAAGCACTACGAACGCATGCTACCTTAAGGTCGAAGGGCACCATTTCCCCCCCCTGTGGCCCCTCCTTGAGGAACTCTATACCAATACCGTAGTAAGTAAAACAACTGATTTTGGAGGTGAGCCAAAGTGCTACCCGATACAATCCCACGGCGTAAGAATAGAACGAAACATATTGCAGAAATAAAGTAAAAATGAAATTCTGGCGAGGTTGGGTTAAGGAGACCCGTCATTTCGAAAACGTTTCCGCGCCAAAATATGCTCTACCTCTATTGAAGCACGCGTCTACACCATAGTCTGCCTCAGCTCTGGTCACAAACACTCAGATTCAACTTCCTCCCCTCTGCGCTGACCGTGCACATTTAATTTATTTTGTACGAGTACATACATACCTTTTGTTCTGGCGTTTGGTAAACAAACGCCCCGCGAATCTCATACACCGGCACAGGCTCTATCTACCGGACTCCGGGCCGAGGCAGCCGGGGGAGACGACAACGCCCTCCTGCACAACATGACGGCTACCCTGGCTGCTGTCAACGTGGTCTTGTGCGTCCTTTCCGCGTTCGCCTTGGTGGCTCGCAACCCCAGTGCCATGGCCCAGCTCATGGTGTTCCAGGCGTTCGCCTCGCCTGGTCTCATTCTTTGCGGCTTTTTGCTGTACGCTTCGAGCGCCGGCCTTGCCACAGGTGACTTGGGTGTGCCCAACAAGTCAACACATGGTTTAGACATCCCGGTTCAGAGTTACAGTAACGTAACACCGCTTGAAAAGTACCGCTTCAAATTTTTGTGAAAGTGAATGTGCAACGCCACTTTATAGGTGCCGTCCGTATGACCTGTCTATTAGTAGACGAGGCGCACCCCCTATAATAGCGGCACGTTTGATACCACCGCGGTTTTCCACGATCAACCCGCATATGACCCACCGGCGGTAGCAGCTCCTCTTCTCTACAAGAGGTACAGTGACAACGTAGTGCTTGCACAAGCACGCCCTTACGTGTGACCCCTTTCTGGAACAGGCTGCTTCAAACTACACTACTGTAGTAAGGGATACCTTTGCACTCGTACGTCGTCCGAAGGTAAGGTTGGCATTTTTCGTCGTGGTGGCGCTTTTTCTGCTCACTACGAACAAGGGTGCGTAATGTGTACCCGGAACGCTCTGAGGCTTTTGGTCTATCTTTCGCTTCGCCCTTAGTTCTGTGATGGCGGCAACTCACCCTTATCCACGGTGAGTTCAGAGGGCTGAGGTGCAGGTGAGATCGTGTCGGCGTAGGACGAGGGTGCTAAGCGGGGGCAGGGTAGGGCAAGCGGGGGCGCGAGCCGACGATGGGAGCGACACCTACTGTACACACTTACAATAGCGTAGTGATTCGCTTACGTTCTCCCTCAATGTGCGTACAGCACATAAAGGCCTCAGTCGACCTACTACGTGGCACAGGATGGTGTGTCTCTCTCCCTCCCCCTTAATATACCTACGGTATTAGCATCAATCGACCCACCAGCACAATGATACCACCCTTCTCCGTCCGCGTTCGTTCGTGGTGGCATCTCAAACGATCGGTTTGCTAACCCGTGCCCCCTCTGCGTTTTCGATCTGATGCACACGCCAGGGGTTGTAGTTGGAGGCGTTATGACGCTGACGTGTGCGTATTGCGTGCGACTCCAGCGACAGCACGAGCGCGTTTTCCAAGCCGTGTGTGAGGACGAGCTGGTCGCGTCATGGTCGCATCCCACCACAAACATGCACGACGCCGCCGGGGTCATACAATCATGCTTCAGGTACGAATTAAAGTGCTCTATCATAGTTTAGCTCTTATGGGACTGAGGTGTATTGACTATTCTCTATGCTACTACAGTAGGTGCGGTGATATCAACTTTTCACAAAGTGGGAGCGCGCAACGGCAGCAGCAGCAGAAGAGCTATGAGTAGTTTCATGCTCCTGGCGCGCGAGGCGGGTGTATATGTTCATCTCTTGTATCTTGTAGCTCCGATGAATCCCTTACCTCCGCAGTCTACCAGTAGCCTATGAGTACGCCGCTTAGAGTGACCGATGCTGTTTGTCGACACTTGTCGACACTTTTCTTAGGGTTTATTCAAGCCCTTAAAGAGGTTAACCTTCACCGCTAGCCCGGCATAGTTCAAACATGCCTTTTATACGTGGCACGTTTGTGTCTTCCAAATTGGTGTGCTTCCTTGTTTCGATTACGTATGGTGCGTGAGCACTGTTTCGTTACAGTATTCACTCATATGTACCGTACCGGGGCATGCTTTTTTTTTCTTCCCTATACGGTTTGTCGTGCTACCGATCCAGGACGCACCTGGCAGCAACGAGGATGACCCGAGCCCGAGAGTTCGACGCTTGGCTCAATAAGTGCCAGCCGAGGCGCCAGCTTGCTCACCGCATCGTGGTGTCCTTGCTGTTCCTGACGACATTATGCCTCACCTACACCAACTTGGTATTTGCAGCAGCATTCGACGGGTAAGTGAGACTGCGATAGAAGGGAGGATTGGTGGAACCGGGGGGGGGGGGGTTCGCAAAGAAACATCTCGACGATAGTTATTGCTTCACGAGTGTAGGCATCACCAGCGGTCGATTACTGTCGAAAAATGACAGGAACATGCCAGAATCCGTAAAACGCTGCATGCTGTGCATGACTGTGCATGTCGGTCCCAACCCCTGTAGAGCTGCACCTATGTTTTGGTGACTAATCCACTTGGAAGTACAGTTGTGACAATACTCTCTGCAGTGATGACGTTTTCACCTGGTCGTGAAATTTCAGCATTGAGATAACATTCGAAGTATACATACACTATACTGTAGGTGCGGCAACAACTAAAAACTCGAAATTAAAAACTCCCGAAAACAAAACGTTTTAAAATTGAACGATCAACTTTTGCGCAACTGCTTCCCGGTTTCTACTTAAAATGTGTGAGCGAAATCCAGAACAAAAAATAGGCGGTTCATGTACGATGGGATGGTTCTCCAGACGCGCGTCAATACTTCTGTGCGCGCTCCTCCATCCTCCACCCCCCCGGCACAGCCACACCGACCGACTGACCCATCGAAAACATTTGTTGTCCCACAACGTGTCCCATGTGTGTGTGTGCTTGGCGGAACCTGAACAGGCCCACCTCTACAAACTGGTTGGCGACCTGCGCATTGGCTCTGTTGATCGAAGCCGTTCTTCAGCAGCCGGTAATCCTGCTCCTAACCGGGGTGCTAGGAGACTTTATCGAGGAGGGCGCTGATATCCTCCTCGAAATGATCAACAGTTAGACCATCTCGTTATTATGCACGGCCGCGTGCCGAGAGTGCGGGGGAGATTGATGGGAAACTCACAGGAGAACTCCCTATGCACTGAACACCAACAACATACCGTATAAGATATTTAGGCGTCAGACAACCACAGTTCGGACATCAGGGAGACGCGTTCTCTTAGAAGTATTGCACCTCCTACAATTAGTAGGTTTTAGTACGGGATTCGGGCCCCGACCTTGACCGCTACCCTATACCCATAGCAGCTTTATCCGCCGAAATTCTGGCAGCAACACCAACAAGTAAAGAAGAACAGGATTCACCCTACTAAAACAATACACACAAAGTACGAAGTATGCGGACGGACATAATTTTTACCAGGCACTGGACCGGTGTACTTTAGCTTCGGGTTTTAGTGACAAATATATGTATTTTTATAGATAGAAATTTAGCCTGCAGTACTGGCTACAATCGTGAGTTGGTACTGTTATTACAATATGACCTTAGCTATGATACGTAATCCCGATACAGTACGTTGTGCTCTGAGCAGTACAGAGGGAATAAGGTCTGGGGGGGGGGGGCATGCTCCGGCTCACCACCGCGGAACGCCTGCTGAAGGCGAAGCATTACCTCATGGTGCACGTCGAGTTTCTGTCTCTGTCACAAGGGGTGCAGAGGGGGCACCGAAGTGTCTGTGAAGGCCACTTGGCATGAAGAAGAAAATATATTGTTTGGAAAGGCGCTTATGTGGCCAAATAAGGACAATAAACAGAGCGATCAAGGTGGGCGATGCCTGAACCTGACCACCACGGGACAGTGTCCATTCTACGGGCACATGCACTCTACCACAGCCCGTCGTGTTCCCTGTAGGGTTCCCTGCAACGTCCCTGCAATGTTCCCTGCAACTTTCCTCGATACTTGTGGTGACAAGCTAGATACCTTGGTCAACTTCCCGATCGAGATACGTTGAATATACAATATACAGTATACCGGCTAGAACGGACAAACTCGAATCTCGCCGCATATTATTGTCATTATCCGCCTCTACCCGTAGAAACAAGATATTCAGTGCACTCGTGCGAAGTGACTGCACGTCAACATAGGTATGGACCTCAACGTCCATGTTTCAATACGCCCCCGTGATGGATGTCTGTAGCTAGAGGAAAGCCTACGGTGTTGAATCCTGATACTCATAAATCAAAGTACACCATGTAGAGCAACATATTCGGTCCTATGCGCTGACAGCGGAATATGTTGACGAAAAAAAAACACGAATGGAACAACATATACAAGTCCGTCTAAGAGAAAATAAATGATGAGTGCCAATGCTCTGTCTCTGTGAAGAGAGATGCAGAGGTGGCACCGAGTGCCGGTGAAGAACGGTTGTGATGGCGGAGATACATATATCGGAAAAAAGGCGGATCTGTGGCCAACTTGTGGAAACGAAGAAGAGGCGAATTATCTCAAGAGAAGATAGCAAGAGAAGACAAAAGGAGTCAAGCGGAGTGATCGAAGCGGGCGTGACTGTGACCTGATCATCAAGGGAAATACCCACGCTAGTCCGGGCAGGTGCATTTTTACGGGCTGGTCCTTTACTTGTAGTCGATATTCCGTCCAATAGCAACGTTCCCAGCATCGATACATAGCAACATCCTCAGCATGGATGCATAACCACGTCCCCAGCATCGATATTGATGGTGAATACCTCGAATATAACATACTTCGTATATATAGCACATCGACGAGACACTTGATTCTCGCCGCATGTTGTTTTTCTCTGCATCTATAAATACTTTATTCAGTGATATACTCGTGTAAAGTGACTGCACATCAACATACATATGGACCCCAACGTGCATATATATTTCAATACGATCCCGTGATGGTAAGTAAGTCAGTAACGAAATGAACCTGCTGCTTAAACATACAGAGAAAGGCGTACACGGAACAGCGTATTCAGTCCTGCGCAATAGGAGCGGCAATATGGATGCAGCCATGTTACTTGAACAATCCAAATACAAACGGAGCAGCATATTCAGGCCTGCGTGGTAGCAGCGGCGATGTCGAAAACATTAAAACACAACTTGAACCACAGTAACAATATCAATATCAAGTAAGAACGGCAGCATTACGAGTTTATGCACGCCTAACAAGTTTGTCGTGGTTGTCCGGTGTACGTTCAACGCGCGTCCTCAAGCGAATGCCACAATAGAGCTACGGAAGTAGGAGTACATGATGCGAAGGACGGAGTAATGACAGCAAATGGAATAGACAAAGTTCAAGCGGGAAGTAGGCACAAAGGGGAGTATATTTTGTTCAGAGGAGGGCTCTTTTTGTTCCTGTGGTTTCCTTCTTTCGTGGAGTGCTATGGGTGATCAATGTTTAAGCTCTTTCCTGCTATACACTGTCGGATGACAAGGATGACAACAATAATAACAAAGCTACGAAACTGGCACGTTAAACTTGCAGAAAAGTTGAAAGGCGGTGGGTGTATACCCATACGAAGCCATTTTACACTACTATGCACCATGTATCAACACTCAATTGCCCAGCTATGAACTGTGGCCATTTGAAGAAACGTTTAAAGAAACGTTTGAAGAAACTGGGACTTGTGTCCAGCATGTGCGTACGTATCGCTGTCGGCAGCTTGACCACGATGAAAAGGTGTTTGAGAGATTTGGGTCTGTACTCGAGCTCCTGTGCAAAACTAAATGGAATGTGCATTGCGCATCCTGTCCCTAAGCGTATTGGGATTGGAAACTATGACTCCAGGCGTCCGCTGCTTAGCATGGATTTGCGGCTGTTTGAATGAAACTAACGTTGTGATTCCCATCGCCCCTACCGACATTCGTATTTTAAACCTGGACAAGCCCATCGGTGTCAGCCTCTCTTTGCCACGCCTCCTATGAGGTAGCTGTTTTTGTCATGATGCCATCGTTTCCATCGCTCAAGGCGATGGCGTGGATTCCATCTGACCATCTGACCATCACAAGTGTAGCAGGCTACGGTAGGGGGGGGGTTCTATTTGTTTGCCGTGGGGAAAGTCCCCCGTGACTCACAAAGGATCTAACTGTGGTAAAGAGTGAGGCGGGTCAGTTCACATTGCTCCACCCGGTGAAAGGAGCAAATCACCCTTCGAGCGCAAGGAACAAACTCTCGCTTGATGCGGTGCAGGAAGGTCTGCTGCACTGAATATTTCACCCCTTCATGTCGCCCTTCCCGCTGGTGTCGGAGCCTCGGTGCCGCGTCTCCCACGATGTGACCGGTGTGACGCCATGCTTTCGAATTTTTAGCCGGGGGCGATGGCTGAGCGCTGTAGCCGCATGTATATCACGTAACGTTAATCCCCGCAAGGAGGGCAATACACAAAAAGTGGCTCCATGTGGCACGAGTAGACCCACAGTTTAGTAGTCGTGACCATTTAGTTCTCCCAGATTGTTTAATCGTGCAGTATAAATGATCCACCTGGTGCACTAGCTCCTTACACCAACCGGTATCCGCCCTAGAGCCATAGTTTTCCCCTACTGCAGGGCACGAGATGCGCGGGTACCTGGCATTGTACCCATCCTCACGGCTGGTTTCACTTGCTCGTACGTCGTAGAAATAGTGGGAGGGAATGATTGTAGGAGTTGTATGAGGATCGTCGGGAATTTGGGGGTTGTTTCGACTTCAAGGCTGCCCAACCACCATCCAGGGTCTCCGTACGTAGGACATACGAAGCGTCGGAAAATGCCGATGATCTCAAAACCTACTGTTTGACAAGGATATCCTATCAGGCCGGGGAGTTGTGCGATCAGCACCCTGGTCCAGGGCCGGTTCCATACTAAATATAAATAATGAGGACAAATGCTCAGTGGTCGGACTGTTTCAGTCGGTCGACCAGAGCATTTGGCGTTCATAGCGCACAAAACTGCTGTGCTTCCGCCGCCAAGCCAGATCATATATCAAACTAAACGAAGAGGATCAACTTAGTCTTCGTAAAAATGATGAGACTTGGCGTCCCTGCGACACGTGACACACTAGAAACAAATGACAAAATATCGTTGTGAGATAGGGCTCGCGACCCACCAGGGGGGAACAAAACACTACAGTAATATTATTGCCTAATCTGCGGGGCCCCTGCCTCTGCGCCATATCGAGCCCCTCAGTGCTCCTTGCCCGACAGGCGATTTACTCCTCACTGACCATCGTAAAAATTAACCTTATCGCCCTCCTCCTGATTCCAGAAGTCGACGTATCGGAAATATGATATGTCTTGTGTAATTGGCTTACGATATACAAGAGTCCTATCTGAGTCATCAGGGCACTATACCGGCTCCATAAAATCGCGGACCCCCCCCCCCTACGAGATTGGTTGTACGAGAAGGAGCGGAGGTATGCATGATGCCATGGTCACTATTTTCACTATGCTATGCCGCGTTCAGGCTCGTAGTCGGCCCAGTGCCTCTGAACCTCGCTCAAAGCTGGACTTGATGAGGTTTCTCTGGCTCAGACAGGGTAGTGTGCAGTATACAACAAATACTCCCATGGCGGTGCTGCACATCGTGAAACCAAAAGGAATAAAAACTCGCGACTTCAGAGCAACATAGCAAGCACCACTCGCTCGGCTGATTGACTCTGAGCGGCTTAAAAACAAAAGAAGGCCTGCCTCGTACCTTATAAAACTGACCCCCGCATCATGGCATCAGTGTACAAAAAAAATCAAAATCATGGCATCATATAATATACCAGAAGGTACATGCAGGCGGCCTGGCAAGACGCCGACACCGGGGGTAGGGAGAGACAAGGAGGGGTGCATCTACTACAGCAGCCGCGCGGTAAATGCCGCCTCGGGGCCAATACGTCAAGGGGCAACACTTCTCCTGGGGATCAGTGTCATCAGCGGTGAATGTTGCCCAGGTTGGGGGACATTGTGAAGGCGATGCGTCTGAGGATCGGCAGGTTAGTCGATACTTGATTCAACCTTCGCCCTGACGTGTCCTTAGGGGTTGTATGGTGCCTAAGAATATAAATGTATGGTTGTGTGCGTTGGGAGTTTTCCCAATGCGTTTTCCAACATTGCCCCCGCCCCCCCGCTCCGCATTCTTGGCACGCGATCATGCATAACTAGTAGTGGCCTAACTGTTCATCACTTCAAGGAGTATGTCAGCGCCCTCCTCGACAAAGTCTCCTAGTACCCCGGTCAGGAGCAGGATCACCGGCTGCTGAAGAACGGCTTCCACCAACAGAGCTAGCGAGCAAGTCGCCAGCCAGTTAGTGGAAGTGGGCCTGTGCAGATTTCGTCAAGCACACACACACACACATGTGACGCGTCGTGGGACAACGGAATTACATACGATCGGTCGGTCGATCGGCCTGGCTTCGGGAGAGGGGAAATGGAGGACAGAGGAGCCCGCAGAAGTATTGAGACTCGCGTTTCGTGCACCATCATGTAGACTATGAACCACCGTTCTTAACGCGACCTGTTGCAGTTTTTGGTGTTTCGTGACAGTTTAGTACAAATCGGAAAATAGTTGCGCAAAATTCTACGGTTCAATCTTAGGTGCTTGTCCTGCGGGAAATTATTCAACATTTTCCGAAAAGCCACCCCGAAAACGTTACCACAGCAAAAATAACCCCTCGCTCGTAGTTGCAAGCAGCAGGGTGCAGTAGTAAAGGGGTACAGATTGTTTGTTTTCCAGCGAAATATCCTAGCCCCACAGTATATCATACACCTTTCATAAAATCTTTCATTTTCCCTTTCATATATACTTGTATTTCAAGACATTCACTAATTTTGCCACAAGAGGGACACGATATATTTAGTTCGTATTATTTCAAAGCATTCATTAATATAGACACAGAAGGGGCTCGATATCTCCAACACTCAATCTAAGTACTCTGTCCACAAAATGTGGAGGTGTACTGTATATAGTTATATAGGGGTCAAGATCGACGTGCGAAGTAGCGTAGCGTTTCTTTCCTGTTCTGGCTTATGTACATGTGCTCCGACGTTTACGCCTGCCGTGTTTCGACAGTCTTCGACCGCGGGTGCCTCACACACTTGTGTGTGCAAAAAACAACAATCTGCGTCGAGACATCTTGTTCCCAACCACTCCCGCCCCTCCTCCCGCCAACCCTCCCCATTTCCAGTCTCACTTACCCGTCAAATGCTGCTGCAAATACCAAGTTGGTGTAGGTGAGACATAGTGTGGTCAGGAGTAGCAAGGACACCACGATCCCGTGAGCGAGCTGGCGCCTCGGCTGGCATTTGTTGAGCCAAGCATTGAACTCTCGGGCTCGGGTCATCCTCGTTGCTGCCAAGTGAGTCCTGGATCGGTAGTAGCACAACAAGCCGCGCGGGAAAGCAAAAAGGAACCCGTGCGCATCTGCGAGTTCAACAGCGAAACGGTGAGCACGTACCGTAGTCGAGCGAAGGAAACAAAACAAATGCCCCCAAACACATGCCATGCCTATGGTCTCCGAACTCTGATCTACGGCTGTGTCGGGAAAAAAAGGCCATTGCAACATCGGTCCCAGGAAGTAGGCCGGGCTGCTGAGGCTCTGCAGGGGATACACGTGCCGGAGCTACAGTGCAATGCTATCTATCTCCCACACACACGCCAGGAGCAATTGACACTACGGTATCCCTCCTGGTTCTTGCGCGCTCCTATTAGACAAACGGTTGATCTCACCGCAGCCACTGTAGTAGCATAGATCTGGTTGCTATTTACGGCGAACCTTAGTAAATAGGATTTACGGTGCACACCAAAACCTATACATTTACTCATTTTTACGAACAACATTTGGTCCTATTTACTAGTGTTTACTGTGGTCCCCCGTAATATTATACTGCTGTAGAGCACTTGGGTCTCACACGGGCTATTATACTCGTAGAGCATTTTGATACCTGAAGAACGATTGTATGGTCCTCGCGGCGTCGTGCATGTGCGCGGTGGGACGGGACCACGACGCAACCAGCTCATCCTTACACACTTGTTGGAAAATGCGCTCGTGCTGTCGCTGGAGTCGCACACAGTACGCACACGTCAGCGTCATCACGCCTCCAAATACAACACCTGGAGTGTGCATGTGTGCACGTCGATCGATATCAGTGCAGAGGAGGCGCGGGTCACGGTGGCTAATGGTTCGATCTGTCACAACATATTATACACGTTGAATGAGAAGGACCATAGCATCGTGCTATCACGAGTCGATAATGCCGCTACGCACATTCAGCGAGAGGGTTCATATCATCGTGCTACGCAGGTCGATTGAGATGATATTTACTACAGTATTGCGCGTTACAACCCATTGAAGGCGAAGGGGGTCCATCGTGCTATGTACTGTGGGTGGGAAAAGTTGCCACTACAATACGTACATGGAATGAGAAAGGAGACACCACCGACAAGCATAGCCTACTGTAGGCACCAACCCCTTGATCGCACCCCACCGTTTGCCATGCCCTGCTCCCGCTTCGCACCCTGATCCTACGCTAACGTGATCCTACCCTGACTTGATCCCACCCGGACTTGAGCCCCACAATCTGACCCTGGGTATCGGTTGACCCCGCTGTGCACATATGTACCCCCGGCAGGGATGAGAGCGAAGCTCGACTCGCTGACCATAAATACCAAAGTGAAAGGGACACAAACTGCTTACTGTACGCACCCACGACGAACCGAAATCACCCACCACCATATTAAGATCCGTTAGAAGCATGGCCGGGGTTGCAGTTTCTCACACAATATCTTTCAACCATAGTACTGTAGTCGTTAGATACCAAGCCCATGGGATATAGGGTGGGCTGACCTTACAGGTTTGATAAAAGTATGTTGTTGAGTGAGGTGCAAGGGCCATATACTACAGTACAATCAAGTGACGAGCATATATATCCTCATGCATATTCGGTGCCTCTACGTGAAAAGCCGCGCTATCAAACGTGCCGGAAGGAATGCCTTGCCCACGTGCCCCCTCGAGGCGGTACCTATACGTAGCGATGCCGGTTCTGGGCCAGGACACAATGTGCGTGTTAGTTGTCCACTGGACAATAATATTTTAACGTTTTATATAATAATCTCACCCGTAGCAAGGCCGGCGCTCGAAGCGAAAAGCAAAAAGCCACACAGAATGAGGCCGGGCGAGGTGACGGCGTGGAACACCATGAGCTGGGCCATGGCGTTGGTGTTGCGGGTCACCAAGGCGAACGCGGAGAGGACGCACAGGACCGCGCTGACAGCAGCCAGGGTAGCCGTCATGTTGTGCAGGAGGTCGTTGTCGTCTTCTCCGGCTGCCTGCCCGTGCACGAGACGCGGAGGATATTTTCTCACCCATTGTACTGTAGTACCCAAAACAAAAGTACGGTGACCTCGGAGGGGGAGCAAAAACATGGAATGGCGAGCCCAGGCGCGGGGCAGATGAGATCTACCAGGTGTGTTGTACAATGAAGAGATTCATTTTCCCTTGGAAACTAATCCGACATAGAGGTAGGTCTATGCTTCACGCAGCTGCCTTGGATATTCAGACAAGAAAATGAGGCTTATGCTTCGTGCTCGCGCGCCTCCTTGATAGAGTAACCATTGCAGATTAATTCGAACGTGCAATACGATGTCTATGTGTATTAATACTCGTAGTACGGGCAATGTGAACGAGTCAGTTGGAGAGGAGTTGGGGCCTCGTGAAAGCGTTAGCCAAACCGTGGTGACAGCACGTGACCTTAATGTCGTCAATGAACATGCGCACCTCGGACACAAGCAGGACCAAAAGGAAGGGCAGGAAGAAGTAGAGTTTTACCAGAACGGCCTGGAGCTGGACGATGTCTGCGTACACCGAGGTCTTGTCGACCACCGCGGTGTCAGCAGCTTCTTCCGATGCTACCGCTTTCCACGAGGCATGCGACGACTTGCCCCGCAAAAAGGTCTTTGGCCTTCACTCACAGACGGGGCGATCGAACAGAAAGGTGTGTGTTCCAATATTGGGTGTGTGGCTAAAATGTGGTTCGCCCCTCGAGCGTCTTGCGTTGCTGCACCCTCGTTTTTTTTAGGGGGGAAACTACAGTACTGTACTTGCAATCGGAGATATACACGTTTTGCAGTGGTAAAAGGGATACAACTCGCAGAATATGCCAAAAGCAAACAACACCCGCCAGCGTAATCTATCACCTGGCCGCGTCTAACTCTGCATGACAATTAAGGGGTTAGTACATACTACAGTAGTGACCAGCCTCGCACTATTGTTTCGTGTCCAGGACTTCTGGTAAGGTGGACGTGTAAATACTATCCTGCCCGCCACGCAACAGTGCTTCTTCCTTGCTAGTTTCTTCGTTTGTATTTGACGGTACAGTAGCAGCGTGGGTAGGCACAATTCGATGAAAATCGACGAGCATTGGGAAAGCTGAACCCTCTGCGCGATAAAAAATCAAGGCAAGAACCGTAGTGGGGGAGGAGGGAGAGGAGCCTACTTTGTGACCCCGGATCTGAGTTACGACTAGGGAGGAGAAAACAAGGAAGGGCGAAGGTAATAAATGGGATGGGAAAAAAAAGAAGAAAAAAAAAGTACGAGTATATGCAAATACACAATTAGAAATACGTAGGGTTCTCATCAAGTCGGCGATAGGTATTCTCCCAAAATATACACTCTAGCGCTCACGAAATTAGCGCAGACGGCGAGGTGGAGGATTCCTGGTCATGCTTGGAAGGCCGTGATTTTGCGGTAGATGGCTGTGAACCTTTTGCAGCTGAGCATAACGGAGTCGAGCGTCAGTGGGTAAAAACGACCCAAAAGAGGAGGAGAGGAAGAAAGGGTGAAAGTCTAGTGGTGCAGCGTCGGGTGTGCGGTGCCGACACCCACAATACGGCGTTTGGCAGTGACGGGGGTTTGGTAATAGAAAAAGGCCAGGTCTTGCTCCACTCCCTGCCTCCCGTCCCCCACTCCCCCCTCCTCCGCAGTTCCCCCACCCCACCCGACCCCACCCCACCCCACCCCCTCGCCCCAGTGTAGCGTTCCAAACCATCGTTGAGGCATGCGCAATTGACATCGGGGAAGGGTGTGTTTCTTCTTTACCCGCTTTAAAATTACACGTCCACGCTTTCAGAACAATCTACTTGGCATTTGAGAGGGACAAGCTATGCAGCACTATTACTACAGTAACATTAAAAAGTGTCACGGTACAAACTACTATCAATTTGAGAGAGAGAGAGAGAGAGAGGGAGTTGCCATTTTTGTTCAGCATTGAATTGTTGTATATATACGAGGTGCTGTAGCGAACCATGACTCGAAGCACGGTATGCAGGCAGCCTATTCACCGGCAAGCATCAATTCCGTGGAGCTTTCGGCGTCCGAGTCTTCAAGGCCGTCCTTGAGAAGCTCCCCCCCTCCATGATTATGATCGTGACTGTTGTCACCATGCCGCCGTGCTTTGCGCATTTTCCTTAGCATTCGTGTTCGTGTTAGCGTTATGGAGGATGGAGGCGTGTTCGCCGATCGGAGCAGGGCGGGGAAGATGGTGGCCGTCGGGATCATGAACAGCGCCGTCACCGCCGTCAGTTGCACCTGTGTACAGTAATAGTACCAGTAATAGCATCAATAGACCGCATGCATGCATGCATGCATGCAAGGGGAGGGGGGGTTGCTGGGCGTATACACAAAAGACAGTCAGCGTTGGTAACGATGATACATGTAGTACTTGAGCGCACCGTGACCGTCGGAAACGACCAGTTCCACTTCCCTCTTCCCACAGCCCACTACGTATGATGCCCACCTTTTGCGCAAAGCCAAACTGACTTTTGCCGTAGAATATGGCTTGCAGAGTCACCCCGCTCATCCAGTCCGCCAGAAGAATCAGCAGGTGTTGTGGCCTGCTTCCAATAAAACACACGGGGGCGCTTAGCAAGATGAGATCCATGAGTAAATGCCCGCCTTATAGGGGTGGTGGCTCACTGTCTGAGCTCCTCACGTGAGTAACTCATATCTAATTATGCCCCCGAAACAGGACTTCGAATAAGTTTCTTCACGGAGCCCGACCAAGATTTTGTATGCGCTGTATGCGCTACAGTAGTTCTGAAATATATACGGAAGTAAAGTTAGCTTACTATTATTGAGGTAGTTTGTCGTTTTAGGAGCCCTACAAGTCATAAAGTATTGAGACAAAACGGGCCACTCCCTACCGTAGGATGAGTCCAATCTGAGACCAATCCATGCGCATGGTTAATCAGGACGAGATCACCGCTCTGCAAGAAAGCGATAGAAGGAAAGAGAGCGGGGGAGAGACAGGGAGGTAGAGAAAGATACAGCGAAATGCAGAACCGAACGCGAAGAAAGTAACCGGATGTGTATGGCTTGGTTGAATCTCGCATTTCTTTATGGTGCTATCACTCTTACCTGGTGAGCAGTGTGGTTTTGAAGTGTGCGATCGGAGAGCTCCACAGATGGCGCCAAGCGTGGCTCCACAGCACACTGCTCGCGGCCACCTATTTACACAGGCAGAGGCGTATACACGCAGATCATATAAATCCTACAGATCCCAAAGACCACGCACATCGTTTAGGTCATACCTATCCTGCGAATAATATAGGTAATACCTGGTATATACTGTATCATAGATATTATATAGATCCTACACCGGCATGTCATATAGACCACACATATGTATGCAGATCGTATCCATTGTATTACAAACATAAACCTTAATACCAGGGTAGGTCGTATATAATACATGGCATGACAGTGCTAGCTTTTGGGGCCCAATTCCGGTCGAACAGATGCAGCTCTCTACGTTTGAAGCGATGCCTACTACAACTGGTACTACAGTATACAAAGCGCCACCGTGATGGGGCACTTGCACTGCAATGTCGTTATGTCAAGATCAGACAGCAACGGATAGTCGCGGGTTGCTGTCGTGTGTCGCGATGTGTTGAATATACCCTGGTTATAGAGTAGAGGGGGGCGACGTATGCCTAGGTATAATAGAGGTGCACCATGTTTTTTTTTCTGAGGGTAATCACTGGAGAAGCTCCATACCTTACCCAAAATCTGATTTTGGAGGCAAATAAAAGGGCTATATACCCGATGAACAATACCCATGGCCTATAACTATACAACGAAACACATCGCGACACAAGAATCACTGAAAATACGATGATTTTGGGTTAAGGAGGCTTTGATAGCTCCTTCACAAAACGTTTCAGCCAAAATAAGGTATACCCTCTACCGTAGAGCCATCCCACGGTAGGGGCGCCGCAGAGTTTTCTGAGCTCCTCACATGAGGAGCTCAATATCTCACCCGAAACACGACCTCGGAGACATTTGTTCGCGCAACCCGACCAAACCTCCCAATGCGGTAGTCCAAAAACAAATATATCAGTAAAAACAATAATAGTATCCGGTGATTACTCACGTGAGGAGCACAACCGGTCAGAAAATAGTGAGCCTAAAAAGTGGTACCCCTACCGTGGGATCGCTCCGTATACCGTATACCGTATACCTCTATCGTGGCACGTGTCGGGCGTCAGGGGGCCGTGACCCGCACAAAACTTTGTTGAAACCCATGCGGTTTGTCCTCACTGCTACTGCTGTACAGTGCTCCTGCTACTACTGCCGGTTACTGCAGCTCCATCCCAAGGCCTTCTCTGCCACTGCTGGGCATTTAGCTCCATCATGTATGTGCTGTGTGTGCTGTATGTGCTGTATGTGCTGTATGTGCTGTGTGTGCTGTATGTGCTGTATGTGCTGTATGTGATGTATGTGATGTATGTGCTGTATGTGCTGTATGTGCTGTATGTGTTGTGTGTGATGTGTGTGGTGTATGTGTTGTATGCGCTGTATGCGCTGTATGTGCTGTGTGTGCGCTTCCTCGCTGACCTTGCTGGCGGATTCCTTTACGTCCTTTGTAATGGTGTGGAAGTGCACGACGTTTCTATGCTGGATGCTGTTGTTGACGTCAGCTCGTGCTTCGTGTGTCCTCCGTCTCACCTGCACGCAAAGATCGCGAGAAAGCCCGTTTCATAAACCAACAGGGTGTTTAGTATTTTTGATGCACATAACACGCGTTCCCCCGATTACTAAGTTGCTGCAACCGGGTGTCGGACGAGAGCTTCTCTTTCGTGACCAGTGTATGCCACTGTACCAAACGTTCTGTAGCGCTAGCCCAGCTATGCATGTTTTCAAGTGCAACCGACACAAAGTCGCCCCCTTGTGGCCAATCAAACCTTCTCCAGACTATATATATATATAGGACTACCGCCAGATTTAGCGCACAACATCGCAACAGGTTACAGTAGTTACAACTTCGACGCTTGATCCTCGCACAAATCATTGAACTCCCCGCATCTTGTACACCTCTTCCGTGTCTCGAAACGGGTGTCGCTTATACTCTAACATAGTCACTATTAGGAGTAGGAAACTGTCTACGTAGTGGTCCCAGGCTGCTCTGTAGGACGCCGCGTTCCTGAAACAACACCTACCCTGCCACTCACTCGCTTTGTGAGCGCGTTTTCTTCTCTCCGGCTCCGACCTCGAGCCAGGTACGTATCGCGAAGCACGTTAGTGATTTCCTGCTCGTAGCCACCGCGAGCATCCTGCGCTAGCCCAGTCAGCAGACGTGTGTGTGTGCACGGATGCCGTGACGGGGGGAATCGAAGGAAAGGGACTATTTGGGGGGTGTACTCATTAGCCGCATGTCATGCATCGCCGTGGTCGTATGGCCGTAGACCCTAAAATCCCTACAGTGCGGGGATGGAGCGCGTCGGGTTTTCCCGGACCAGGTCGGCCTCGCTTGTTGCACCAAGTACGAAGTGAGCGCTGTGAGGTGTTCGGCGAAGTCGCATGAAGGGTGAGCTGTACCATTCTGAGAACCGCTTGTGAGGTGGGTGAGCTGTGCCATTCCAAGAACGGGTTGTGAGGTGGGTTTTCTTGCAATGTGGGTGACAGCGTAGAAATAATGCCTTTTCTCTATGGTGTGGACATTTCCAGAGACAGCAATGGGTATACGATGTAACTGCATCGTGGGTAACTTACGATATACTGGTACACACTKGGGGGGTGGGGGGGGGGGGGGTATCCAAGCCAGCAACTGGACTTCAGAGACCACATTGTAACACCCATTATTTTGCCCCACCCTGCTTATACATAGATATACATAGAGTATGATGCTGTTTGCAGCGGTGCGGCTGCGCACATGTTTCGAGAGGTGGTAAGGATGAATCACAAATCACGCCGGGTACACCGCTAACGCAAGCACGTTTTCAACTGGTCCGCGTTGTGGATATCGACACCACGCGCGAAAAACACTCCGGCCCGCGCTACTGGTGTAACCAACCACAAGCTCTTGTGGCGGGTTAGCTTAATTTTGTACTTCGAGGTATAGACCTACCTGCATCCGTGACAGCACAGCCGCGGCGATGAAGAGCACCAGCAGCAAGCACAGGGACAGGATAGCCACCCAGCTCTCGGCGCCGTACTGTGGTCAGCAAGCAAGATGCCCCGGAAGATGAGTGGGTCGCCGTGCAGTTTGGCAACTACAATAATGATTTGAGACCCATCAATCATCCTTAACTGTTCTCCGAACGGTGGACTTGGTGGTCGTCGTGTTTGGTAAATACTTACATGTCTCGCATCGCAACACGTACATCATCATTTGTGTGCCGAAGTAACCGAGCCATGGAAACCGACGAGAGCCGAGATGCAGCATGGAATCAGACTGTTGTGCGAAGGTCAGGCGCTATCCTTTCCATCACAGGCGAAATATGGTGTATGTTTTCTCGCCGTGGTTCTGCCTTCAAGGGCTGACCCGGAGGCGTATAGCAAAATCCTGCAGTACATCCGCAAGATAGGCTACTGTAGCTCCCGCTAGAAACTCGCGCTGGTACATAGATATTACAGTAGTAACTGTCGTCAAACTGTGTGCACTGGCGGAAGGCACCTACAATTTGTTTTGCAGAATTTCGGCTTCAAATCCCCGATAGCTCTGGTGACCGTATGAAACAGCAAGTCGCTTCCCTTGCAATTTTATCAATGGTAATCCGCGATATGTATACAGTATTATATAAAAAAGCGTCGTATATACCTGTATCAAGACGTCGTGCCCAGTGAGCAGGTCGACGGTGTTCCACTCGGCTGAGAGGCTGTCTTCCCAACTAGAGAATGTGCTTAGATGGTACGTACGGCATGAAGTGCCGTCAGTGCCATCGGAGCCAGCGCCTACAGCATCAACAGTTAGCCCTTCCGAGGTCCACCCTCCGTTCGCCTCGGACCACTTCTTGCAGGTGGGGATGGTTTCGATCGACTCCCCCTGCGACGTGGATTCCTGTGACCGGCACAGGATGCGTTGAGATGAAAGGTGTCAACACTGACACTCATTTTACGTGCGTTGTTGAGCTTTCAGTACTATTAACATAACCCACTAACACAACATTGATGAAACATTAACACTCCCACTCATCGAAGCACAGGACGAGTGGATTTTGATTACGTACAGGATGACCACTGCGGTTGGTGATACACGAGTTTATACGTTTGTTCTCGGTGCAGAAGAATGCTCAATCGGCTTCTCTCAGTCAAGAGAAAATACCTCTCAGTATCCAGCCCAATGCCCTTGCCCCCCCCCCCCCCCCCCCCATCGCATATGCAAGTCTGCCTCAGAGGCGGTTCTTAGCAGGATGCAGGTCACCCTCCATGCGACTCGCCCAATACCCCACGGCGCTTCGAGCTTGGTGCAAGCAATGTCTGCCTGGTTGGTGAAAACCCAACGTGCTCCGTCCCGGCATTGTAGGGATGCGGGGGTCTATGGTCATACGACTACGGCCGTACACGACATAGGTACCCCCCCCCCTCCCCCCCCGCTAAATAGAATGCACACACAAGCTGCTCGTTGCGGAGGGCGACCAGGATATTGTTTAGGGGGCTTGGTTTTGAGCGGTTGAGGATCCCGCCCACGTGGTGAGTGGTTACCTTGCTTATTTGCAAGTCGTGAGATACTGTGTGCCTTTTTGGTTTTGGCGATATGCACCGCATACTGAAGAAGTTGTAACAGGAGCCACCAAAGGTACACTCTGGGTGTTCGTGTGTTGGAACCCCATAGTCCAAGGCTATGTACTATAATCTGGTGCTACAGTACGTGTTCGGCAAATTACTGCCGTTCCTTGGAATAGTACTCACCTGTTTGGCCATGGACAAGATGATCGGATGGATCAGATCCTGAACGATTGATCCTGTCGCGTCCCACACATCGATACCGGCCACGCCTCCAAGCCCTGTCAAGCACACATTGCGACGCGCTATCACTGGGGTGTTGTTGATCATCCTCTCTAACGTTCTGCAGGTACAGTGGGGGTCCCTCAATAAGGCGGTGGTGTGCCAGAGCACTATGACCGCCTTATTGAGGGCAGCCGACCTTACTCGTGAATAGGGCGGTTACCGCCTTATTGAGGGTGTGGGATTCCCTCAGTAAGGCGGTTACCGCCTTACTGAGGGAAATACGTTGTTTTAGAGTGTAGTACCTGACATTATACCTGATAATATATATTAGCCTAACAGAGAGCTACACGACGAAGGAATGACGACGAACAGGGGCGGAAATGTGCTCCATCGTGGGTAACGAGCGCAGATGCATACTTGGCATGATTGAAGACCTGTTGGAAGTAATACCTGGTATATTTTTAGCACACTCGACAGAATATTTGTTTCAACGTGGTTGAAAACAACTGACTCTGCTGCCTGCTGCTGCAGTACGTACAGTATTGCAATTACTCTTAGCACCGCCTACTGCCTACACCTTTCTGCTGTAGGTGCACCACTCCAGAACAGTGCCGTATTACACAGATGCTCCGAGTATACGCAATACCCCGAGTATACTGTAGTATCTGGTGATCTGCAGTACAGGATCTCGAAATACTCCAAGTACGAGCAGTATTCCGAAGTACATAGAGCCCAAATACTGCGAGTACACGAAGTACCGGAAGTATGTTATCTCCAATACTCCTTACTTTACTCCAAGGTACTCGGACCATCTGTGCAGTATTACTGTCACAATATCAGGAACACCACACCGGAACCATGGAGCCCAACTCTGCTGCGCTAGAGTTAGGCTGGTATGTACTGGTGTGTCCTGGTGGGCTGGTATGTAGTCTGGTGTATCCTGCTGAGGTGTATGTAGTCTGTACAGATGTGGAGGCCTAGGCCGCCCTCAGTAAGGCGGTAGACCGCCCTATTGAGGGACCATCCCGCAATAAAGCGGTCACCGCCTTACTGCGGGTTCGAGTTGTGCCAAGCGATTTTGACCGCCTTATATCGGGATACCGCCTTACTCAGACCGCCTTATTGAGGAACCCCCACTGTATAGCAGTTCCAGTACGCGCATTCAACACAGAAGGGCTGTATCGCTTTTCCGAGATGTTTATGGCGGCCTCTGAAATCATGTTGAAGCTGTTTCATCCCACACAGAAGTGCGTTGTAAGGGTGTTTTTTAACGAGATGTGCATGGTGCCCTCTGAACGCCTGCAATGGTAGCCGTTTACCTGCATGCGCCACAACAAACACGAGCACGTAAGAACTAGAAGGGTTTTTGACATGCGCAACAGTCCAGAAACACCCGCACTTAGTCTTCACTTCACGTCACTGAAACTGTTGGGGCTTGTGATGCATCATACCCACAGTTTCACCTGCATCGGCGAAGGCGCTGAAGGAGGTGACCGCCACGACTATCGAAGAAGAATCTCCAGAATCGGCTGATGCTGACCAATGCTCAAACGAAGCACGGGTGCCGTTCCCCCCTACTGTCAACTCCACCGTAGAAATAGAGGACTCGGCCGCCCTTGCCGCCTGATACACCGGGACCACGGCAAGCGGCGAGTAGTGGAGGAGGGGGGGAGGGGGGTGTACTCATGTCGTGCACGGCCGTAGTCGGGAGGAGGGGGTGTGGAAGAGGGGAGGGGGGTGTGGAAGAGGGGAGGGGGTGTGGAAGGGAGGAGGAAGAGGGGGTGATGGGCAGTGAACGGGGGGTGTGGGGGGGGGTGTACTCGATGTTTATGCATGGCCCTAATCGTGTGGCCATAGGGGAAGGGTGGAGGGGGGGGTACGAAGGCATCGATCTTTATCAGCCGTCGGGTTCTGAGACTGCTGTGACTGCTTCTTGTGTGGAGAACGACCGTTCGGGTTGAAAAGTACAATTAAATGCATAGACCAACGAAAAACGTTTTTGCAGTCCGCAGCACTCGTAGTGTAGAAACATCGCTTTACGTTAGTTTGGGGGCCATGCCTTGACGTCCGTGAACACGATTTAAATAGTAGGTACAATGTATCATTCGTTGCATACAATCATTCCAATGGTTCAGGCTGTGCTGAGTGGGAGAGTGTGGGGGAACTGATTTGATAAGGCTAAATCCCACAGAAGCGTTTGTGGTGCTAAAATGTTCAATCTTCGTTCAGAGTTTGAGTGCCTCGCGTACACGGCGTGTTTCTCGCTTGAACGTCCGTACCTTGAGGTCTAGGTACCCTGTGCTGATCTCGTCCACATCCTCGCCCGGCTCGGACCCGATTGCGACAGCATTTCCTACCTCGCCAAGGAGAGAGAGGAAGCTTGTCTTGCCGGCGAAGCTAGAATCTCCACTAGAAGGAGATACTATCGAGCTCATGTTGAGTAGCACCGACACAGTCTTTGGGGAAGAGGTACAGCGCGGAGAGGGCGTCGCAGCTCAAAATCAGGGGAAAAGCAACATGATCACAAGAACAGAGGAGCAGGTTATCCCCGGCGGTACCCGAGGGTACCGGAGGGTACTTGATGCATCTAGCGTGTATGGGACTGCAACGTAATATTTCGATACTTCTCAATCCCGTGTAAATGAGCAAGCGAGAATGTGAATGCGTGAATCGTTTGTGGCAGTGCTTTTCATGAATCAGCTGGTGGAAGGCACCTGTAACGCAGATGATGCGACCCCTGCACCCAGCATTTGGCCATCTGCGGTGGAGACTTGGAGTACATCCGACACGGCCGACATGACTGAGGCCGACATGTTCGTCGGTATTTCGCTGTCGTTCTGCAAACGTGATTTAAGTAGCACAGGCGAGAACGGGTGGGCGGTCGGTCGAAGCAACGCTATGTCTTAGGGTGTACTGGTACACTCTAATCGATGTAGTCACGGTTCATAGACTTCTACTCTATGATGCCGAATTTTGTCGTTTTCATGTCAAGCGTACTTGAGGAAACGCGACGAGCCCGGTGCTTCCTAGGTGTATATCTCCCGCTGACGTGCATTCTAAATTTCGAAAGTTGACGCAGCCATCTATGTCACAGAGAGAGGTGCACACTATTCCTCCTACCTTCCTGCACGCTAAACGGAGCCATCCGCTTCATTTCACGACGTAATTCGGGTTCTAGAAAAATAGGGACCAAACAATCGATAAGTTTCATCGTATCGTCCGCCTACGAGTGAGTCATATTTGAGCATACAGCAGGGCGAGTAGAATCATGCTGTGGACATGTCGTACGACTCCTTGCATTGTAATCCGGACGAACAATTAATACCCCCCCGACCAGGCCATGGCTGATGCTTCAATGATCCTTTTTCGGCTCCAATTTTCCCCTATCAAGTCCCTGACGGGTTAAGCGACAGTGAATCCGCCGTCAGCTATACTACACCTACTGTACGTTCTCACCGCATAGAGAGTTAGCGCTCCGGCAAGGGCGTCCATGCCTGCCATAGCCGCGCTCGTCGACGAATCGATAGCAAAGTACGCCTCCGTCAAGGACACCACCAGGAGACCCTGACATACCATAACAGAGACGGACGAAACAGGAGGGTCGGGGCGTACAGAGGAATGGGGCCAATGTGTAGTATCGTCCAGATGGCCTATAGCAATAACGCGTGCAACGTTACATGTAGCATTGTTTTTGCCTTCTGAAGCAAAAACTTAATATTTACGACTGACACGCCTCCTTAAGCAACAAAACTACCCAATAAGGCATGCCTTATCGTTGCCTTATCGTTGGAATGCCATAACAAGTTTTACAAATGTGTTGAACCGGTACTTGCGAGAAGCCGAGGCTAGGCGTTAATTTTGTTTTTGTCTAAAAACGTTTTTTGGGTCACTTACTACTGTACTGGTTTGCTAATAATATAGACCTCCTCAAGTGAAAAGCCTGAGGGGAAAAATGGTTCTAACTCTACCATAGCTCACGTTCTGTAATTTGAGAGAACATAAAGCTTGCGATGTAATTTAGGGTGTGTTGATTACAAAAAAGGACACGTTCACACTAATCACAAAGCCTAAGATATATATGCTCATTGTGCATGTGGTCTGCGGACGACGAGCATCCATATCTGGTAGTAAATGTTCCCTGGTGTCTGGCGCAAGCGGTATTATATACGTACCTTATATAGAATCGTTGCACTCGCTGTTGCAGTGTTGCATTGGATCGGAACATGGGTGTACGGCATAGCGTATCTGTCAACACGCCGCGTAGGCCTATTGGGCAATACCAACCCAGGCAAATGAACGACGATGGTCCAGATGATCGAACATGGTGAAGTTTTGCGTGCGGATATCAGAACCGGGTGACCCATCTATCGTGTCCAGGGTTGAAGGCGGGCCAAAATAGCCGTCGAAGCACGCAGACTCGGAAGACACGCGTAGCGGGTAGAGTTTGCTGTATTTTGAAGGTCGTCAGAGTATCATCCCTCCAGGTGCCATTTGTTCGGCTTAACGTACCCTTGAGACTGGCGGAACTCGGTCCTTTCAGCCCCCCAAGCACACTGGGGATCGGTCATTTCAGCCCCCAGGCTGGGACCGAGTCCTCTTAACTGTCTGGTACTGGCGAGTCGTTGGCCGAGTCTCTAGGACAGGGACTGCCTATTCTCGACTTGGTTTATATTGTTTTCAAATAGACGTAACCTAATGTACAAAACAAACGTATTTTCTTTCCGTTGGATCTTTGGCTCGATACTCGCGAGGACTCAGTCGTTTTAGCCAACAGGTACCCTTGGGGTTGCTGCGCATTGACTCACTCCTGTCAGTCCCCGCGGTCATTTCAGCCCCCAGGAACCCTGTGGACTGGCGGGATTCAGTAGTTATAGCCCTCTCAGGCACTCTGGGGTCTGAGTCCTCCAAAATGACTGGTAATGGCGAGTCATTGACTGAATCCCGAGCACTGGTACTCTGAGGACATGTGCTTTATTTCACAGGCTATTTATTCTGTTGTGGTCATCTCACCTGTACTTCGCGAATGGCGTCGATATCGTCCGCCGAAGATGGCTGAACTACCCCGAGCAACGCGCTGAAGGTGCTAGCATCTCTCATGACGTCCTCGGGGTCCCTTAAAGAGTTGTCTCCAGTCGCGACCCACGCTGATATGTTTGGCAGGAGAGATATCACCTCGGCCTACCAAGTTGCAAGGTTGATATATTCTGCATTGTTTAATGGTTGGACCCAAGGGTTTGTATATGTGTCGAGGAGTGGCAATACCAGTGACACGACCTTCCCTCGCAGATGGTCAAAGTAGGTGCGTCTGTCGTTGGTCAAGGTATACTGATTTAGAGCCGTACTCCCTTGGCTGTCATGTATATTTGGGGGGGGGGTACTCATGTCATGCATGGTCCTAGTCCTACGGTCATAGACCCTCGCATCCCTACAATGCCGGCACGGAGCACGTCGGGTTTTCACGGACCAGGTTAGTCATTGCTAGCACCAAGGAGGGGGGGGGGGGGGGGTGATACTCCACGCACAGCAGGCGTGGAGAAATGTGAACCGTGAGTGTATGCACCTTGAACTGCTTCGGAAGCGCGTGCACACACACGTTTGATGCGGCTGGGTTTACCTCGTCTGGAGAAGTAGACACGATAGTAACCGGCAAACCATCCTCTCCGAGGCTGGTTACAGCTGTCGATCCCAGAATGTCGGACACCATAACAACCGCGGTAACATTGAAGTCGTGTTCGGCCGTCCCAGGGGGGATGTAGGTGGTCAAGGTGTTCGACGGGGAAGCTTTGGAAGATAGCATGCTCACCAGATTGACGCTGCGGGGCGAGAATAAGAAATAAAGCACGCGGTACGGCACCTTACGCATGTAGTTTCTCTCGCACATTAAAATGAGAGATTTAGGCCTAGGCGGTAGGTGCATGTGTTGTAATAGTTGTGGTGTGCATATCCAAACAAAATCACAATATGGGGCTCGTCTGGGTGTCAAGACTGGACTTAAACCGGTGCCCAAGGGTTGCATTTACATGACTGTAGGTGGCCCAAGCCGAGGACTTCTCGTGCCCGGAAGGCTATATCCTTTCAAATAACGGCGCATGCAACGCCTGCTCGAACGAAGTTTCCGACATGTAAAGGCAGAATAAAAATAAGGTAGAATAAAAATAAGCTAGAGAAACGCTCAACTCCGTGGGTTACGTCATAAGCCGCTATAAGACAAACATAGGAACATGTACTGGCGGGGGGAAGGGAAGACATCTGCGATCACGGCTTGCCCAAAGAGTCGTAGAGTGTAAAAGCTCCTGCGGGTTGAGTTGGATAGTAAAACTGACAATTAAAAACAAACGATCTCGAATCCACTCAGTTCAAAACGTTGCTACTAATAGCTACTTTTACGACGTCTGCTCCCCTGGTGATCACCTTGCCACCGAAACGATGTCTTGCCAACCGTGCACGTAGCCGAAGGCGTACGAGACTGGGAGGTCATCGAAGTCGTCAGTCCAGGCGGTGCTCTGCAGCATCACCGAGTCCACCCCGGCCGTTGCTGACAGCAAGTCCGAAATGAGGTACCCTCCCACCGGTGGGGAGTTGGTCTCGAACGAAAACTCTGAACACGAAGACACGAACACGACAATACATGCATACATGGTGTCTCGCGATGCTATGTTTGCCGCTCCATCAAGCACATGATATACATTCACCTAGAGTCTGCCAGGGGACTCAGTAAGAACGTGATACAGTATCATAGCAGTAGAGCACCCACGAGAGTTAACCTTGGGGCCAAGTTTTTACGACCGGCTAGACTACGGTGATGAGAGAGAAAGCAATGGGGGACACTGTCAAGAGACGCAGTACTCACAAGCACATCGCAACGCACCCCAACAGGTGTGCCAGACTCGACGCCGGCAGCACTCTAGCGACGAGCAGCCCTATATCGCTGGAGCCAGCTGTTTGGCTGGGCCCTATAAAAAACAAATAAAACCCTACTTTCTCAGAGTAACATTTTCCCTGAAAGGCCTGGAAAAACATCGATGTCCGCACACTTGCCTGCGTATCCCGCGCTACCCGACGTATTGGTGGCGGTGAGGGCAAACGTGTAGCTCCGACCTGGGGTCAGCGTGCCGGCTAGGATCACCAGCGTCGGGCTGTCGATAGGTGTACTAAATACCTTCTCCCATCCGTCTCGCAGGTCTAAGTTACCTTCCACCTGTTTTGAGAATATGAGACATCACGTCGGGGACTTGGCGCGTGAATCACCAAAACGAAAAGTTGTTGTTTTCAACTGTTGAGCTAGCAGTCGTTGAGGCATGTGATCGGGCACTATTTAATACCTACCTGGTACGAGTTGGTGTGGATTGCGATAGTGTGGGCTGTGATAGGCTACGTACTATGGAACTGCAAACGCTACGTCTCTTTACCGGTAAGACATATGTGGGCCCGGTCTAAACGTTTGGGAGCACGCCCTCTCGCACCTGCTCCCATTCGAAGTCCAGTCCATTTGCTGTTCGGCTGATACACAGATCCCCTTCTGCCGGCGATGCGCAGCCGTACAGAATCACTCTTGATGAAGGGTCGTATTTTTGTAACACTTCCTGTTGGCGTGACGTCAGGTACAACGTAGTGTAGTTTAGTGCCAACCAATGCCCAGCATCGACTTATAAATCTAATCGTGCACCGCTTAATACCATTCGTTGGATATACTGCTGCTGACCGTTCTAAGCCTTAAATGCACCTCTTGCCTGTGATATGCTGCATCTTCAATCCTACAGATTGGTGTTACTCGTCATGGGTAGGTGACTCTGCTGCACAGTCCATACTCCCCTTCCACGAGATTAGGAAACCTGACGCAAGGTGGATCTACCATTATGCTACAGTAGACGCCGTCCGGCATAGGAGAGAGAGTTTGCACGTCTAGGCGAGCGAGATAAATAAACAGCGTCAACAGGTTCCTCACGCCTTCCCCCATTTCCAGATGTGGGCGAGCGAGAGAAATATACGATCAGCAGGAGGCGCGTTAAACCTTCCCCTCCCCTTCTCTCATGCTCGGAAGTACGCGCATATAAAACCATTTCTACCAGGTGGATATTTATGCTTATGGCTTTCGGTATTTCCACGGTGTATTGGTGATTGATTGGTCTGACCTTTAAATGCAATAAATTACCGCCTTGATATTGCGGTCGACGCACCGCTGTCCGCGTGGAACGCTCACACGCGCTGGTTCTGAGGTATATTGGCTTAATGGCTTAACGCGCAAGATTTTACGCCTCCTGGGTTCGTACCTGCAGTATCTTGAAATAAGAGCAAAACTTCTACCGGTAAAGTTAGTCGTTTTTTTTGTGAACTCGATGGCACATTTTATTAGGATATGTATCGCGTTCACGACAAACTCAAGGGAGCCAATTACTCTCCAGCAGGTGAAACCTGATAGTAGTCAACACTTGCCCCAGAATGCCTCAACTTCCCAGCAGAGTCTCCAACTTGTGCAAAATCCTCATTTGACGAAACATGATTGGTAAGGTTCATGACAAATCAAGCAACACTCGTTGTCGTCTCGTTTTCCATCCAACATTGTCCGGGGCGTACACTTCGATGCCGTTCACTCATAAGATGAGCAGCTACGGAAACAATAAGAAACTTGACGAAAAACTAATAGCAGTGTCTACTCCATGAACGATTGCACCTACCTTTGGGGCTACGTTGACTAGTGGTAGGTCTTGTGCCGATGTAGAGACGACGCAGGAGACGTTATCGCTTCGAAGGTCAGACCACAGGGGTCCCCCAGAGAAACCCTTGGATGCAGTGACGGTGAACGTGTAGTCCACACCTAGAGTAATCGGCGGATCAAAAGTACCTCAAATACGTAGCTGGTAAAGCTTACGAGATACCTGGTATAGTTTAGTGCATATGTGAAGATGTATAGTCGACATCTGTTCCGCGGATATACCAGGTGTGCTTTGTATAGCACGTACTGTAGTAGTGGATGAGCGTATGTAAAGCACACTGACGATCAACTGGGCTCTCGGCTCCACTTGATCGCCATCAAGAATTTGACCGCAGCTTGGCGTTAAAGCAATTGGACACATTATTGGGTTGTGGGTTGCTACGAGTATAGTTAATATCTCAAGTATCCTACCGGCGACAAACCTTACACCAGGTGGGTCAACAGTCAACAGTAGTTACACTTCAAATACCGAGCATGCAACTGGCCGTGAATCTGACACTATGTGGAAAGAGCTATGGTATTGAGTACGCCAACAATAACGAGCACCTGCTACGCCTCACCGATGGGGAGCGTCTCTTTCGGGAGCGTGAGCAGTTCGTCGGTGGCAAACGAAGCCATGTCCAACGCCGTTCCAGCTTGGGAAATACAACCTTCGCCGGAGTCATCCTCGCACGTCCAGGCGAAGTCGAAAGGAAGGGTGTCCAACCCGTCTTCGTCTCTTGTGGCCGAAGCGTTCAGCTTCAGAACCTGCGTGAATAATGCAAACGTGAGCCATTTCACGGTATAGGGTGGCTTGCAGTTGAGGCCCACATTTTCTGTCTGACAGGGCTTCTCCAATAAAGAAAACAATCCACCATAATTTTCCAATCTCTTTTGCATATACGTCACCAGGTACGAGTACCAATTATGGTAGTATATGCCTACGAATCGGTGGGATTCTTGATTAGGTTGCGCATACAATATAATATTATTACAGTACGAGTAGTGTTTCATTTGCCAGCTGACAATGCGTAGCGCTTGTTTAAATCATACCAACCACCACGTATAAAAGGGAATCATGCCATACTTAATACCATGCAATCACTTCAGACGTACTTCGTATGATACGTACGGTACAGTACATACATGTTACGAATCAGACCTGAATACTTGACGAAACCACTGTAGACCACTAAATTTATCAAAGAGAGTCGTTTTTGTTTGTGTGAGTTATCGAGCTCTTCATGTCCAGAAGCGCAGATAAAAACAGGCATCCCCTCTATTGTAGCGGTGCGTCAAGTTTTAAACTGCTCGCAGGCCGCCGGGTGATGTGACGCAAAGAGAGAAACGTATCAATACCCACCTGCGTTATCCGGCAATCCGATGAATCTTCCAAGGAGCCGTCGGCTATGGAGCAGGTGCAACCCAATACGTATATATTCTTGAAGTGGATGCGAAGACGTTTTTGGAGTGCAAACAGACAACAGCGTAACTGAAGAAAACGTTCAACTCTCTATCGAAAAACAAAATAACTACTGACTCAATCGGGCAGTGCCCAAACTTGAATATTTTGTTGGGTATGTACTGTAGAGCCGTCCTATCGCAGGCAGCATCTTCGCATGATATGACGAGGTCGTGTTGATATATATTTGCGATTCAGGCGTGTTTTCACCTGTGAGCTGCCGATACTTTGCTTTGTCCCACCAGAAATAGCCGCTACCACTGCCCCGCTGACGACTTGGACTACATGCCGCGATGTACAGCGGGACATATCGTGGAAGAAACTTGAGTCAGCACGTTTGATTTACTGCATATACAGAGCTGACATAGTAAATAAATATTTTCGGGGAGTATCACAGACATTCCCCAATACATCAGCATCTATCTGGGGTCATCAGAGCATCAGCGCCTTGGGTCGATGGATGACCATCGCACATCGGAGCATCAGGGCCAAGGAACACTGGACCAACATCATCTGGGAAGACCGGAGCATCAGTTAGATCAACATAATTTTATGGGTGGCTGGATCAACATCGTTTGGAATCACCGGAGCACCACTGAGTCATCATTGGTGATTATGACAATTGGCCGACAACATGTGTCTTGGAAAGCAAGCGGGTTTATTAACCGACAAGATATGCCTTACGAAGAAAATCGGCTAATTTGTCGAAACTATCATATATATGTTACTTGGAAAGCAAGCGGATTGCTAATCGGTAATACATGCCTTAGAAGGCGAGCCCCTTATTAACCAACCATACCGTGTCCCTTTTGTGTCAGCAATAATTAAGCAAGTAATTCATTACATACATATATATCCGCCTTAGATGGCAAGCGGCTTATTAACCGACCAGATCTGCCTTCGAATGCAAGCATCTTATTAACAACATCGAGGTCAATAGGCCGCTTGCCTTGTGCGGCAGAAAATATCGTATATTAATAAGCCGCTTGCCTTCTAGGTCGTATATTCTGGAAACATAAGCAGCTTGCAAGTGGCCCATAAACGGACAGTATCTGCCCTCCAAGGCAAGCGGCTTATTAACCGATCATATCGGCCTTGAAAGGCAAACGGCTTGCCAACCGGTCAGATCTGCCTTGGAAGGCAAGCGGGTTATTGACCTAGTATAGGCTCACGATGAAAAAAATCTTATTGACTGACATCGTCTTTCTTGGAAGATATATTTCTTATTACCCGACAGTATACGTGCCGGTCGCCCCGGTGGGCTAGCAGGTAACCACGAAGCCTGTAAGCGTCAAGAAAGCGAGTTCGAGCCCCGCCGAGTGCATGCTCTTGGGCACTTTTTCTCGCAAAACATATCTTGACTCGCAGAAAGCGCGAGAGCGTGAGTTAGCAAAATTCGATGAAAGTCGACGAGCGTTGGGAAGGCTGAACCCTCTGCGCGATAAAAAAACAAGGCAAGAACCGAAGTGGGGGAGGAGGGAGAGGAGCCTACTTTGTGACCCCGGATCTGAGTTACGACTAGGGAGAGAGAGACGGAAGTGCGAAGATAATAAATGGGATGGAAAAAAAAAAAAAAACGATAACTTCCAAGACAAGCGGCTTATCTGCTTGCCTTCCGAGGCAGATCTGGTCGGTTATTAAGCCGCTTGCCTTCCAAGGCAGATTTGGTCGGTTAATAAGCCGCTTGCCTTCCAAGGCAGATCTGATTAATTAATAAGCCGCTCGCCTCCCAAGGCAGATCTAATTGATCGGTTAATTAGCCGCTTGCCTTCCAAGGAGGCAGATATGGTCGGTTAATAAGCCGCTTGTCTTCCAAGGCTGATCTGATTGATTAATAAGCAGCTTGCCTTCCAAGGCAGATTTGGTCGGTTAATAAGCCGCTTGCCTTCCAAGACAAATCTGATCGGTTAATATGCCGCTTGCCTCCCAGGCAGATCTGATTGATCGGTTAATAAGCCGCTTGCCTTCCAAGGCAGATCTGATTGATCGGTTAATAAGCCGCTTGCCTTCCAAGGTAGATCTGGTCGGTTAGTAAGCCGCTTGCCGTTCAAGGCAGATCTGATTGATTAATAGGCCGCTTGACTTCCAAGGCAGATCTGGTCGGTTAATAAGCAGATCTGATTTATTAATAAGCCGCTTGCTTTCCAAGGCAGATTTGGTCGGTTTTCAAGGCAGATCTGATTGATTAATAAGCCGCTTGCCTTCCAAGGCAGATCTGATTGATCGGTTAATAAGCCGCTTGCCCTCCAAGGCAGATCTGGTCGGTTAACCCATTCAGAACGGAATAACGTATCCCACACTAATTCCAAGTAGTTTGTCCCCCAAAACGGGGGACCAGTTCTTAAGGGGTTAAAAAGCCGCTTGCCTTCCAAGGCAAATCTGATTGATTAATAAGCCGGTTGCCTTCCAAGGAAGATCTGATTGATCGGTTAGTAAGCCGCTTGCCTTCCAAGGCAGATTTGGTCGGTTAATAAGCCTCTCGCCTTCCAAGGCAGATCTGATTGATAGGTTAACAACCCGCTTGTCTTCCAAGGCAGATATGGTCGGTTAATAAGCCGCTTGCCTTCCAAGGCAGATCTGATTGATTAATAAGCCGCTTGCCTTCCAAGGCAGATTTGGTCGGTTAATAAGCCGCTTGCCTTTCAAGGCAGATCTGATCGGTTAATAAGAGGTAGATATCATCATGCCCCCAGGAAAATGCTTTGGTGGGTGGGTGGGTACAAGCAATTGATTGGTAGTTTGGCTTTCGTTTGATTCGTGCTATAGCCCGCGGGGACAATATCGGTTGGATGGAATTCAACACGAATCTCGGTGATAACTGGAAGTGTCAGGATGATAATGACAGTATCAGGGGGCGACAACTAGACGTATTGGGGTGAAAACTAGACGCCCCCCCCTCAGAACTTGCACATCAACTTCACATCTCACCGGTGGCGTTTACGGTGTTGCTCATACCGCCCACCACCACGCTAAGCTGAAATACATAGCTGCTGCCGGCGAAGCCTAGCGCGTAGGAGGGGACGCTTAAAACGCGTGGGTCCCGCCCGGCCTCCAGCTCGAGACTCGAAGCTGCTCCGCTGGTGACTTCGTTTTGCGATATCAGGCTCCAGGTATAAGATGCCTGCTGCTTTTCCCCGCTCTCCACGGTAGCGCAAGAGGAAGGTTTGGTCTCAGTGTAGATTGTGGTGGAGCTTGCGCGTGTCGTTTGCAGGGAAGCGGAGCCCACGACCTACAGCGGCAGGAACGTGGGGTGCGGTGCGACGAAGAACAAAACGTACGGCACGTGAACCCGTGAGGCGCGGCACAGTATGGGTAGGGGAGTACTTTTGGGCCCAGCAGGGGGTTGCTTTTGGGCTCAAATTGTTACGATTGACGGGGCTACATAACTGTAGAACTGTGTGTTACATACGTTTCGATACATTGTGCGAATAGCCCATTGGTTTCTTCATCGGGTTTTGCGATTGCATTTTTTTATCAGCGTTGGTTTGCGGGTGAGGTGTTGAGTTCCTCCTGTTTGGAACCACCTCATCATGTAGACTGGGTGCCCCGTCTAGCGTAGCGTATACTGGGGAGTACTGCAAGTGGCGCTTGAGAGGGACAGAAGAAAAAGAGAGAAAAAAAGAGAGAGAAATAGAGAGAAAGAGAGAGATAGAGAGAAAGAGAGAGATAGAGAGAAAGAGATGGATAGAGAGATAGGGAGAGGAAGGGGCACCTCGAAGCACTGAGAGCAAGCAGTCATGTTGGCATTGTACGTTGTACCCTGTAGCGTCTGGTACCTTTTGAGCCAAAGTGTTTCGAGCACCCACCTTCAGCAAAGGAAGCTCCTGAGTAGACTTGAAGACCGTGACGCTTGCCTCTCCTGATCCCCCCAGGTCGGTAGTGACCGTAAGTCCAAACGAAAAATAAACCCCTAGCGCAAGATATTCGCTAGGGATAACCAGCGTCAGATTTTTACCGTCACTGGCCTGTGTGTTTTGTTGCAGCAAAACGGGAAGCGAGAAACACCGATACCGTTCGTGCAACTTCCAGGAATAAAGTGTTGGGACGCCGGCTGGAAACATATGGGCGATAGTATGTGGCACTATCTGTCCGGAAATGCAAGGACTTTTCCGAGTATTATATTCATAACAAGACGGTCCTTGCATTTCCGGATAGAGTAGTGAAAGGTGTGTCTGTCGTTTAGTTGTACGTCCTTAACACTCCGACCGTGAGCCTAGAAGGTTCGAACCGATACCGAGGCGGCTACAGTACTGTTGAGTTAGAACCCAAAGAAGATGCGGGGATGACGAGTAATGTTTAAAGCAGTACCGGCACACACCTGATCGGTCACGTTGAAAACGTCGTTGAGGTCAACGGACTGGTCATCGCCCTCGACGTTCACCTCCCACCGCAAAACGATGCTCTCTGTTTCACGGGAAAAACGTTCGAACAAATAATTTGACTTACGCTTTTCTGCTTTAAGGAAAGACAAATAAAACGCGCGGGTCATTTAATGGTTTCCTGTTTCACGGCACGATTCATTTTTGGCTGAGACGACACGTCGGACCTTTTAGGTTCTGCTAGTTTTCTGAGGTGCACATCAATAACTCTCGAAGTAAAATACCACGATAGAGGGGGTACAGTACCACCCCCCCCTCTCTAAGTTTCTAGAACCTAAAGAGCTTTATACCTTTCCTCATGAAAAAATGGACATGCAACCCAAAGCACAAGCGCTTCCCATAGCGAATTAAATAAGTACAACACAAATTGCATGGGATAGCAAGTTGTTTTTTGTAGTTCCCCAGTTGAGGAAGCCCTGTGAATCAGAACAAGCGTACCCCCCCCCTCCCCAACCATGGTATGACACAAATTCAAACTCGACCACCTCCCCGTCGCGTTGAATGCGCCAACGCGCCACGAACCTAGAGACGTAAAGCTTGCGCTACCCTCGAGGATGACATCGTCGCAATGGCCAACAGCGTCTGGGGCGCTGATGGCAACGAACGGCGGGTCTGGATCTGAAGGGAAGTTAACTACCACGCACCCAGCGGAAGTTGTCAAGAATGCCCCGATCTGTGCGTTTAGAAAGAAACGCGCCCAAGTTGGTTAGTCCGCGGCACGAAGTAAAGGGAGCATCCTGGGCATGTATGCACGTGAAGAGAAACCAAAGAGCCTGCTGCCTAATAGTTGCGGCATACAGATAATGTATTGTTCTACCGGTATAAATAGTTGCGGCATACCGATATTTACTTATTCTACCGGTGGGCCACTCAGCAATACCTCTTGTACCATGCATGCTAGCGATATTTGTTTACGCTTGTGTTTCGGCCTATAGGCTGTGTGTTGCTTACGGTAATATGATGTGGCCTGCAGGGTAGCGCTCCTTAACGAAGTCGTCGCAGCATCAGCCAGATGGACGGTCTACCCGAAAAGACAATTCAGAAGACATAATATGGTACCTCGCTGCTGTGTCCGGCCGAAAGGTTCCTACGGAAGCCCGTGAGAGGCTGAGACGCAAGTTGAACGGTAACGGAAGTTGGCATTGTCACTCACCCTCGGTACGGTAGGGGTGCACATAGCCTAACTGTGTTCGTGGCGGCTCGTTTAAGGAGTATGAATCATGGCCTACGAATGATACTGTGAAGCACAAAGGTGGTTTCATCGATAAGGCATGCCTTACAAGAACATATATATGCCATTATTGAATAGTTACTCAGCTGAGGATTTTTGTGAGTCAGTGAGAAATTATATGGGCTAAAGGTGCTACCCCTACCAAAACACGCTTCCTTCAACCCAGATGGAAACTGTGATGAGTTCAATCTTGCTGGAACTGACGGTACAAAGTACAATATTGCATGTGTGTTCCGTGGGGCATTGCGCCTTGCCCGGTGAATTGGGGTAGCACATGCAGGCGTAGATTTCTCTACAGTATATATGTTATACCTTCTTCGGTCATCCTTGGTGTACTATTTACACTAAAGAGTATTTATAACCACTGCATGGCTCCACGAGTCCTTCTTGCACTTGTCGTGCCCCAAATCGATGCTGACAGTGGTATTAAGTACGTGGTAAAGTGCACAGCATACAGTGCCCACATGGAGCGTCGAAGCCGAAACAAGTGAGAAGCCTTATACAGTCACACCTCGGTTCTTATGACCCCAGTCTTCAGTGTTAAGGAGGCGCCATCGCCGTCTGTGCAGTTAGCCTCGGACGAGGCCCCTATGCTTGATCGACCTCCCAGGGTCGCCTGCGATTTGTGGAGGGCGACAAATATTCCGCCATCCATCACTATACAATAAATATTAGGTGTAGACTACTATGAATGGACACCATTATATACGAATTTGGAAGGGCACATGCTTTCTTGGCGTGAGCCATGATATATGTTGGGGAGGGTGTACTCATGTCGTGCACGGTCCTAGTGGTATGACCATAGACCATCGCATCCCTACAATGCCCGGACGGAGCACGTTGGGTTTTCACCAACCAGGCAGACATTGAGGGGGGAAACGTTTGGGAGGGGGGGGGTTATGATTGACGGGATCCCTCAAAGTGAGGAACTTCCCAACATCTTGGCAAATTACTGGTATCTATTTTTGCTTTGCCGTTTTGTTTGATAAGCTCGGATGTCTCGCCCATGGATGATGGCATTGTTCCTCGGGATGTGCATGGAATATGTCTCAGAGTGTTTGGTTGGGTAGGGTATAGAGTTCCCTGTTCATGTTAGGCGCTTGAAAAAAGGTAGTAGTTCGAATCGCTGGTCGTTCTGACCTTCAAGCTGGAGTCTGAAACGAACTGGCACGTACTTCCCACACCGAGAGTAGACGCCGAATCAGTCGAAAACACTTCTTCGCACGAAACAGCATAGTAGCTGCCACCGATTTCCTGCGAGCTGGGGCTTCCGGTAAACTCGACGATGATCTGCAAATTGTTGGTGTGGTGTTGTTATACATCCGACGGTATATGTACAGTACCTGCAACTAGTTTTAGTTTTTCGGTTCCCGAGTATGAACATGACATTTTGCGGTTCGTTCAATGTAACGGCAGAATAGAGACCTATGTTTGAAAGAGTGGGTTCAATCCTTCCTTACTCCGTCACGAACTTCCCCCCCCGTACTAATAGCGTAGTAGTCTGAAACCTTGATCACTTGGTCATCAACTCACCCCTTACCTATATTTCACGAGTCCTGGTGGTATCACCATATGGTAGGTCTGACGCTTAGGATCATGCCTTGTAGGACGTCACAATTTACAACTAGTTTAGTCTGTTCCTGCACTGGATTTCAGGGATTGTTATATGTGCTTGTGGGTGTAACTGCCGACGAACTAATATCAAACATCGGGGCACATCGCAAGGGCTAATGAGTCTTCTTTTCCGCGTGTAAGTAAACACGTCGCAACCGTAACCATGATCAACCGAAAGTAGCACCTGAGCGCCAGTGCTCGTGAAGAAGGCCGAAGAGAGTTCCGGCGGTTCCGTTCTAGCTTGGACAGTGGCAGATCCTGCACATCGCGCGACAAAAACAAGAAACTGTCAAAAATATTAAGGCTGGAGTTGCTCGTCATGACCCATTCATTTGGACTGTAAGTCTTACACAACACCGGGCATGACTATGAACGCTACACCACGAGCTACATTAGCTCGCCATCTCACAGTGTGCAGCGAGAGGGGTACTTACAAAAAAAATATGGACGACCTAAAACCCTAAAATAACGGTACAGTACTGTAGTGTGCCAATATAATGATTGCTCCGTTCCTACTGTAGTGCGGTGAAACATAGTGGTGGAAAGTGATCACGACCAAATATGCTACGTAGAAATACTGCAATATACCTGGTATAGGTTTTTGTATACCTATAACTATGTGGTGGGCCCCGTACTATTACGCTATTTATGCTGTATGCTGTATCGCCAAAGCAAGGACCTACGTCTAATGAAACCTCTTCGGTCGGCCATCTGCAGGGGGGCTGCAGGGGAGCTGCCAGGAAAGCACGAAGAGACGACCGCGATTTGCTGAGAGTGGGGTGCCCCAAATTGAAGGATCTCTCGGCCCAAGCACCCTCGGTTATTAACAACTTGAATGTGAAACAGAGCGCATTACAGTCAAATGTCAGTTCACGTGTTTGGCAACTAAAAACGGACGATGGCATAGTTAGGGTCTCGAGCATCTTGCCTGTGGTATACTGCTCGCAGCCCAGGCATCCAGACAGATAGCCAGACGTTGGATCCAGTGTCACTATATCGTCTTCTTCCAACGAATACTCTGCGGCAGAAACCAACAGGGAGACGTTAAAATATGACGTTGAACGCTATATGGTCGTGGGCATCGAACGCTTGGTGTACAGGTCACCGAGGCTGCCGGGGTGTATGCTGAATTGATGATGGGAAAGGGGCACATCATCAACAACCATTCATTTTGTTGATTAAAACAACGAGGCTGTACACAGAGTAGCAGCAACTACGCTGCCTCCTTCCCCCCCCCCCCCATTCATTCGACGCTGTCACGCCCATATGTTAAGGAGGTACGCACAAGGTGCCCAAGTCCGCCTCAGAGGCGGTTCGCAGTAGTAATAGTAGTTGCAGGCTAATAAAATCCATCAGAACATATGTACACAGGGACAATTAGTAGGGGTGGGTTAAATACATTGATGAATGGCTTGAACTACGTACGTAGTGTGGATTAGTTCATTTTGACACCATTTGGATACGATATGGATTCGTACCTATACAGCGTGTATCAGGGCCGGGGGGGGGGGTATGATGACCACACAGACCGTCGAAACTTCCACACCAAAGTTTGCTAATAATAGTTCAAAAGTATGCCAGGTGAAAATGGGAAAGAAGCTGGGACTACAGAAGAACCAAGCACACCATGTGTAGGCAGTTCAGGATATTGTCTTGTGTGTGCAGGGGGAATCACCAAAAGTCACACTTTGTTATGATCATTTAGAAATAGGTGTTCAGTTAAAGGGGGACGCGGCAAAAATACCCGGTTCAATCAAAGCGTTGCACACGCTCAGGCATATGTTTTCGCGGTGTCGGTAGCGCGTACCAGGCCCGAAGGTGATGGTGACGATGGTGTCGTCTTTCCAGGTGCATGTAGCCCCGTCCCCCACGGCTGTCTCAGTGGCGTCATCGAGCAGTGCGCTGACGTCGCAAGCGGCGCCTCCGAAACACGCCTCCTCGTAGCAGTACAGGCCTGCAACAAAATTAGGTTGCGTTCACGGGATGTATATAGCGCAGCGAGTCATGTATAACGTCATGATGCCCCCCCCGCAAAGGTGACCCTTTATTGGTTTTATACATTTTACATAGGTTGAGTCTACGGATATACTCGAAGGATGCCGGTAGGTAGTTCCAGCTGTTGATGTATGATTGCGATATGATCGGATCGATGGGAGCCTTGGTTTTATACGTTTTACATATAGGTTGAGTCTCTGGATATACTCGAAGGATGTCGGTAGGTAGTTCTAGCTGTTGATTATGTTATTGCGATATTATCGGATCGACGGGGTGTCACTCGCGCCGCGGGTGCACGTACCCGGGTTAACCTATTTGAGTCAACACGTCGCAACATGCCTACAATACTCAATGCGGAATTATTATGTTGCATGTCCCAGCTCATTGTGTTGACGCAGCCCTGCCATGACCGCGGCTGCTGACTGTGCCCGTTTCAGTGGCCGAAAGCCTTTCGCAGCGAAGCAAAAACGTGGATGTATGCATACTGTAGGTCCGTTCGAGACCTGGATAATCATCTACCGGGCTCCCTTGGTATACCTGAGCTTCCACTCCCTAGTTGGAAGACAAGGTCTACCCCGTCGACAGCCGCGGCAAGCCTGGCCTCCAGCAGCAGCGCCATCACCGGGGACACCATGGTTGGAGCGGGTGTCGGCGGCAGAGCTGTAGGTTCGTTTAGTGGAAGAGTTGGTGAAGGCGTGGGTTGAAGCGATGGTCTCGGCGTTGGCTGCAGTGACGGTGACGGTGGGTGCATTAGTGTCGGACTCGGGGTAGTAGATGTCGATGTGGCGCACTGTCACATGTGGTGTTGTGAAGCGGTTTATTTTCGCGGCGGGGACAATACGCACACACGTACGAAAGGAGGCGGAGAGGGAGGAGGGGGGGGGGAGGGGTCAGCAGGCAGTGTCGGACCACGAAAAATTCGCACATGCCCCCCACATGAGTCACGCCCTACGGTAGCTCTATGGCCAGCCAATGCGCACTGCAAGTGTTCACTGACAACTCGTGTTTCGGGCGTGAGTTTGCTCGGTCGGTTCTGCACGACGGCCTGTGGCAAGAGGTATACCGACGTCCGCCGAAGTGGTGTCCGATAACGGTCCCTGCCGCACTATCGCAGGTGATCAGGTGCCTCCAGTGAAGTGTCCTTGCTACTATCGTTGATTTATACTTCGAGAATCAGGTACACGTTTCTTTTTCATGTACAGGTGTTTGTGTGGGTGCTAAACAACCCCTTCGTTTGTAGTGGGTCCACCTGGACGTCAAAGACAGCAATCCCTCCTGGACTGACGCCGTCGCCCGCTAAGGTGACCACCAGCCTCCCAGAGGTGCCGGATATGGCCAAGCCGGCAATGTTTCCCGACACGGCACTTGTATGGTCTGAAACGCTCACTGACTCTACGAAGGTCAGATAGCCCGTGGTGCTATTCCGTTCGAACACGGCGATCTGGTCGGGGAGGGGGGCGGGTTGGGGGGCACGAAGCATCGGAGTGACCGCACAAGGGCGTCATTTGCCACACAATAATAATGTACGCAGCGCAAAACACCTGGGAACCTGGTCCGGTAACTTGTTCATGGGGTCTACTACAGGTGGCGCCTCTACTGCCAAGGCTAGATTAGCTTCACAGGGCTCTCGTCGTCTGCGATATGTGCGGCTCTAAACACACAAAATGATAAATTCCCCTGGGAAATATTAAGTGCCAAAAGGATTGTTGTAAGTCCCGAACTACTTAATTTTAGTACATGTGTTTTATGTAATATACCTGGTATTCACATAAACACATGAACACGGGTACATCGTATACATTGATAGTTTTTACCTCATCGGTACCAGTTCGAGCCGCAAATACCGCTTCATCCGACGCGCCGACGACAAACATTGGCTTTGTATTGTCGGTAGAAGAGCTGCCGCCCTCGCTGTCCGCGTAGGAACGCATGATACTGACATCGTCAAGTTGAACCAGGAATATCTTGGACGTATTGCGGCCAACAGCGTAAACCTGACAAAAATGAGATCGGGGTTTGCCGCGACTGCTGTCAACAGTCGGCCGACAAAACGCCGTGTATACCGTCTGCAACACAAAAACAATTATGTAAGTATGTCTGGTGTTCGGTGCGTGCTACGATAGGGGTATACCTTATTTTGGCTGGAATATTTTCTGAATGACCTTATTTTGGCTCCTTAACCCAAAATCGACGGAATTCCATTCTTGTGTTGCGATTTTTTCCGTTGTGTTCTTAGTTAAGCCATGGGATTGTTCATCGGTAGAACTTTTTATTTCCCTCCAAAATCGTTTTTTCACTTACTATTAGTATAGAGCTCCTCACAATAAAGTCACCACCTTCAGAAGGTAAAAGCATGGTGCACCTGCATGCAGGCTATCGTAGTATGCATCGTTCCCACTTATGCTACGTGCAGTGTGTGGCATTTGTTTTTCGTCTGTGTGTACTAATCTTCTTAACCCGACATTTATAATACCAGGTGTACAGCACCTGGTATGCAACACCAAGCGTTATACAAATTCGGTTTGTCATCCGACAATGTGCGGCATGAAGCATGAGTGCCAACCACAACAACCACTGAGAAGCAGAACATGAATGACCACTGGAAGATGGATAATATAACGAAACCCGAGTCGCGAGAGGTACTTGGCCGGGAGTGCATCCAGGTGGATTCAGATGAACTCGGCCTTCACTCGTGTGCTTTGGAACTCCCCGGATGTGCGAACAGGGGCGGATGCACGCTTTGAAGGTGAAGGCGGAGAGGCGATGGTTTCGCCAATGTAACAGCGCCACGTAAGAAGGGATTTTTTAAGTGCAGGTTTCACGTGGTACTCTACGCAACGAAAAATTGTAAACTGTCCGAAGGCCCGACCCCTTCGCCCTACCCGCTGTGGTATTGGTGATGTGCCCATGGTGTACTGGTCGTGAAGTGATCGTGAACTGATGGTGTACTTGAGGTGTACTTGAGGGGTAGTGATGGGGTTCGGCTGGTGTACTTTACTGATGGTCTCTCAAGTCATGCCATGGTTGGAGAGGGGAGACTTTTCGACCGTATAATAGGGTGTCTATTCTGTGTATGATGTGTATGATGTGTATGGTGTGTATGCCTGGCAGGGCTCCTCAACTAAATAACTACTACATCCGATACAGTCATCCTACGGGTGCCTGGTACAAAATAAAATAGTTGCGGCCCCAGTCCCACATTATGATATGCCTCCTAGGCCTAGCTCAGCCCATGGGATTGCCTACAGTATCATTGCGCGTACACTGATCCCAACGTCGCAGTTTATGTGAGATGTGGCACGACTTTCTCCAGGCCACTACAGTAGTGTAGCTCGTCAATTTTACGGGTATATATACCAGGTATTGTTGTGTTTACTTTCCGACACTGTGCAGCGTGAGCTTCAACGCCTGCGTATACAACGAAAAGAAAACCAGGGGAAGCAAGCAATTGAAACCTGCGTATATGCGCACTTTACTGCCAGTCTAACTCATTGTATCGTACTAAAAGTAATTATGGCTTTACGACTACTCCTATTAATACCACCTTGGTATTGGACGAGCCGCACTACGGTAGGTGTTGGGATTACATTGTTTTTTAGTCCGAATATGTATCTCAGTTATCAGTGACGGGGCTCATCAACCATAGCAGCTGGCCACCTATACTCAACCATTGTATATTTTGGTTCCGACGGGTTACTATACTTGTCGATAGGTTATGTTGAGGCATTAATCCGTTGAGCTACTAGTAAAAGGTTAACCAATTACCTACCCCCTCTAAGCCTTATAACAGTTCCTACTGCGTCGTAATAGCAGCTCATGGACTTATGTATTGGGCTTAGCTTGCAATGCTTCTCATAGGCGGTTGTTGGGGGAGGGGCATGGCATATAGAACGCCTCCTCGAGCGAAGAGCTTATACTGCTGTACCACCCCTAACGCATGGTACGGTTGGGGGTGCACATGCAATTTCCCCCAGAAGATTAGTAAGGGGCTACCTCTAAACGCCTAACCCCTAAACGCCGAAGCTTCTTGCTTGAGAAGCTCTACTGCTTGTATCATACATCATACGTCGTATAATATATATGTCACCCGAAAGCGTTTTTTTTTTTAAGAAAAGCTGTGCGCTTAACCTAATACTCAGCAATCACATGGCCTAGGCTTACACCGAAAAACAAAACGAGCGGTGAGGCATGCCTTACTGGTCAGGAAGCCCTATCAGGAAAATACATTGTTTGGCAAAATAAATGCCACCTCTATCGTTCTTGTGTCGGTCAGCTTCTTGCTTCTTACCGACCACCCGTCCGGGGAAACTGCGATGTCGCTCAAGTCGCTATCGTTCGCATAGGCAGACCAGTGGGTGGTTGAACCGTCACTGCTCATGGCGAAAATGTCTCGAGCGGTTGTCGTCGTGTAAAGAGTCAGCCCGTCCGGACTGTACACGGTGCTCGTCACGCCGTAAGATCCCCCCTTGTTTACATACGGATCCTCAGGCCTGCGCGCGAGCGGGCGTAAAGTTGTGCACGAGAGAAACAAAGCGTGCGGGGAGCATCGGGAAGGATGCCAAAAGAACGCACGCTACTACTATAGTGTTACAGTACAGTGTATCGCGAGGGCGGGTCGAAAAGGGTTGGCGTGAAAGAAAAGGTATCACCTCGTCAGTCGACAGGAGTAGTACGGTAGTACAGTAGTACTCGACCGGGGCCCCCAAAAAAGAGTACCATTTTTATCCCCCGGGGGGGGGGGGAAGTCACGGGCGTGGTAAATGCTCCCCACTCATCGAAAATGGACATAGCCAAAATAGAGATAGATGTTGGGGAACAGTGGGTACGGAGCGAGCACGACACCCCGAACGCGCGCGGTGTTCTGAGCGCTAGGAGAGACGGAGCGTGTTCATGTGGGAACGGGGTCCGTTTGCGTAATCGGTATTGCGATCGATGCCGAAAAGGTTGATTGGTCCTGTACTGTAAGAAGGGGTGCACCCACCCAACAAGTTGTTTTGGCAACACTTGAGGTGCGACATGGGCTATACAGTGTCACGAGGTACAGTATATCACGAATCCTATTGTACACTACACAAACAAATATTCTTATGGCGATATTGTTGTACAATAGTGTACAGTAGTGTATGATGGAATAATATAACGTCGCGGATACCTCGTGGAAAACACGCAGGTGGCTGATGGCACCTACGAAGTGACCGTGAGCTTCACTTGCGTTGTTCAATATATACTGTAGAACAAATGATAATTGTAGGGTTTGAAAGGTGGCGCTTATTTATGTGGTCGTGCTCTCTAGAGAGCGGTGGTGTGTTGGGAGAGTAAGCTCGGTGGGGCTCACAACACTGGTGGTGCGATCGCATAGTGCGATCACCCTAATAAGTTGTTCACAGCTTATTCTACATGACCCCATAATATTATCATGTGTCAGTACCCGCAGTACCCCATATTCCAGTCCCCTATGACATGATATACTGTGAGTACGAGTACTGTTATTGTTTCTCCTACTGATAATCTTACCGCATTTTGCCGTACATCAGTCAAGATCCGAACAATATACGTATAGACAGTTTGTCTATCGTATTTTATAACAGTGTAGTTGTGTGCAGTAGTGTACAAGTAGTAGTAGTACAGTAGTAGTAGTAGTAGTAGTATTAGTAGTAGTAGTAGTAGTACTGTAGTAGTAGTAGTAGTAGTAGTAGTAGTATTAGTAGTAGTAGTAGTATTAGTAGTAGTAGTAGTAGTAGTACTGTAGTACAGTAGTAGTAGTAGTAGTGTGCAGTACAGTAGTGTACAGTAGTGTACTCCTCGTACAGCAGTGCAGACTAGTGTAGTCAGTAGTTTCTTGGAGTTCAGCAACCCGTCAGTCATAAATGTTTTGTCCAACCGGTGCTATCCCTATCGTAGGCCACCAACCTACTGTACACCTACTGTACACCTACTGTACACCATAACACCTAACTGTACAGCCTACTGTGCACGCTAGACTGTACACACTACTGTACACCTAAATCTGTACACCTTACTGTACACCTTACTGTAACACCTTACTGTACACGCTACTGTACCACCTATGTACAGCCTACTGAGAGAACACTCTACTGTACAACCTAATTTCTGTATCACCTACTGTACACCTATGTACACCTACTGTACACCTACTGTAGACACCTACTTACACCACAGCTACTGTACACCTACTGTACACCTACTGTACCACTAAGTCAACGAACACCTACTGTACACCTACTGTACACCTACTGTACACCTACTGTACAGCTACAGCTTCAGCTACAGCTACATCTACAGCTTCAGCAAGCAAAAAACAAAATACTCACAAAAATAGGTATCCGGAGCTGGACACGGCCAACCGTCGGACACCTCCGTCCGCGCCGACTAGCGCTGCGTGAAGAGGAACACAAAGGGTACAGTAGTGCTCAGTGCTCATACGTATATACGAAATCGACAAGCAGTGGGAATGCTGAACCCTACGTACGTGCGATATAAAGTAAAGGCAAGGACCAGGGGGGGAAAGGGACACCTGTGGGCATGACTATTGCTACAGTACACTGTACTTGTTCAGTAGGCCGCTGAGGATAAAACCTCCCACAAGTGGATCTGAAAAACAAAAGCGATTTTAAACTTGCGTATACGGTGTATATGTGCAATTAGCTCTCACCGATTTCGTCGTCGACGCTAAACGCCGAGCCAACCACCAGATCCAACTCGTCCGACGAGGTGTAGGTTGTGTAAGCTAACCGAACTTCACCCAACGCGAAGCTGCCGTTCACCTCTTGGTACTTCAATACCTGGACCGAGTCTTGAGTTTGGCTCTGTTGACAGAAAGTCTATAGTACGGGGGAAGGGGTAGGGGTAGGGTGGTTGGCCACATGTCAGTTAGCAAACGAGGATGCACATTATTAGTCTTTTTCGTGGCACGTGACACGTGTCGCGACACGCCGCGGCATGTCGCGGCATGTCGCGACACCCCACGGCGTGTCGCGGCGAGTGTCGCGGGGAGTGTCGCGGCGAGTGTCACTAACCCTAACCCTAACCCTAACCCTAACCCTGACCCTACGTGTCACGGCTAGTCGCGACATGCCGCGGCATGTCGCGGCATGTCGCGAAATGCCGCGGCACGTGTCGTGGCGTGCCGCGACAGCGTCCGTGGCGTGTCGCGACACGTGCCACGAAAGACTCAAATAATGTAGATCCGTGCTGTCAATTTGACTATAAATAACCCCCCGTGGAGGGTTTTCCCTGTGGCGGCTGCCTCCGGGTTAGAGGTACAACCGCCTTGGGGCTGCTGCGCCCTTGTTTCGGGAAACATATTATTGGAATTGGTGAAGGTTGGGTTTTGCGGTAATAAGCATCGTGAGACTTTACTTGGTGTGTGCTTCCATTATATTTTGCAGTGGTAGATCGGATGGTTTATTGTGCCGCCGTGTGCATTGGCGACGGACAAGTGGATCGAAAGGGAGATACTCGTGGCCAACGAGGATCACAGGCGCACACACATACATCTGTGTATAGATGAAGGGAAGGCGCAGCCGACCAGCCACATAATAAAAGTTGGATCCTTTGGGTTTTTAGTTGACACCCCTCGTGTCGGGGGTGGGCTGCAACCCCGCGTCACCATACAGCATACAGTATATCGTAGGAAGAAAACCAGGTATGTTGCGTACTTGTATCCTAAGGCATACGTCGTGCGTTAGAAGGGCTACGAAGCGGACTAGCCTACTCAGTCGGCGTTGGTTACAACCAATAACCCACAAAAGATGTGTACTCAGTCAGCGCTGGCTGTGGCTGAGTAAAAGCTATTCATATGTTATCCCTTCTAAATATCCCAACGTACACTACTGTAGTTCGACTCGATCTCGGCATTGGTCGCCGTGACGAACCCCTCGCCACGCGCCTACTGACCAGAATAGACAAATTCGCCTTCCTCGATTTGTTTTTCCCACCAGGAAAAGTGAGGATCGCCGAGAACCAACTAGGTCCGTGCCCGGGATATTAGATTTCGGGACCGGGAGAGGACCTCGCGAACAAGTAAAATCCTTTTGGCATATAAGGTAAAGCACGCAATCGTCCCCCCGTTTGGAATACCACTACGTACTACTGTAACTCCGTATATTTCGTTGTCGGTGTGGTCCACCCGAACCAAGGTCTCACGTAAACGTTGGACTCCGTAGGATGTGCCAACAATCCGGTCTGGTCTCCGGCGCACGAAGGCATGGTGTACGCCACTGCGTCCAGGTAGACCCCACTCCCCATGGTCCAGAAGTATATCCATGTGTTACTGGCGTCCACCGAAAAAACCTGTCGGGTCCGAGTGACACATTGATCATGTGGGATCTGGGATGAAAATGCATCCTCTATTATGAAGGTGAGAACATCCCGATTGGGCCAAGCACGCCTTGCCACTACGGCAACGACAACGACCACCTTTCTAAACAATTGCACGCCCAGGGTTTTTGTTGGGGAAACTGGACGCGTGCTGCGATAGAGGTATACGTACGGTACACCTTACTTTGGCTGCAATTTTTTCTGAGTGACGGGACCCGCTTAAACCAAATTCGTCCCCGTCTTTTTCAATTATTATGTGGGCAATATGCTTTATTGTAATAGTACAAGTAGTTAAGGCCATAGGTACTTGACTTCCATTAACATGGTTCTATACGGGTAATATTATCACGTTTTACATTCTCTTTCTATCCCAGAAAAATCAGTTTCTGGGATGAGGTATAGAGGCTCCTATACTATAACTCAAGATAATCAGAGTTGACCCAGGCCACCCTCAGAAGGCTAAACGCTTATTTATCATGGTGCACCTGCTATCCGTAGCATGGCGTCACTTCTACTAATGAAAATAATGAGTTGGACTAAAATGGTATCAATTAAAGGTAGGCGGGGGGGGGGTATGATGCCACCATTTTCACTTCTCAGCTTAGGCAGGCCATTCGGGTGAGTGGCTCCGTGCTTCCCTCTACACACAGAGCCACAAGACTTCGCAGCACTCGAGGGCGCACAAAAGAAAAATTCTACTGTATACAACCAACACTAAAAGTACCCTGCTCCCCCCCCCCCCCCTCGAGGGACGACAAAAAATCACACACGCACACCGCAAGCTTTCCACAGGCACAAATGTGGTGCACTGCCCGTTCAGACATGCACAGCAGTGAAGCCTATCTGCACGTTTGCGAGCACCGAATGCACCTCGAGGCGCGGGGGGTGTTCGGCTCTCCAACACTTGAAAGATAATGTGCTCGGTCCTGCTTCACATCAACCGCGAGGCGTTCGTGAGGGAGAGTATAAATAGTTTACATCCCCTATCCCCTATTTTTCGTACCAGACGCGTGCTACGGTAGAGGTAGCACTTTTTGGCTGAATCGTTTTCTGAACGATCGGGCTCCTTAACCCAAATTCGTCGGACTTTCATTTTTGCGACGAATGATGTTTCAGAGTATACTTCGGTCATGAGATTTCTCATCCGGCAGCACTTTGTTTTCCTCCAGAATCATTTGTTCGGTGAGATATGACGCTCCTTAAGTGAGGAGCTCAGAAAAAACATGGCGCACCTCTACCGTAGCATGCGTCACCACTTAATATTAGTGTGGCTGACTGCCCCCCCCCGCTTCCCAAAGGGCTGAATCGACCAAAAAGGAGTACTGGTCCAGGGCTATATTTTATTTTCCCCCAGTATTTCGTACCATGTACTCGTTTTTGTTTTCAAGAGTACGTCGTTCGAAGTGCTTCTCCCGGGTTGTTTCCACTCACGTCATCTCCTATCAAAGCGATTTGACTGCTCAGGGTTTCGACACTGCCACCGTCGTTCGTGTTTGTGGATGTGCTCGTGGCACCCGAGGCGTATATCGTCAGGCTGTGTTGGAAGCAGGCAAGAAGCACAAAAACGGCACGAGTAGAGAGGTACATCAGATTCTAGAAGATTCGGTTTCGGGTGGATCGCCTGAGCCTACCGGTATGCACTGCTGCTTCGTACGCAGTGCTGCGGCTGCTGTATACTGCTGCAAAGGATGGTGCATTTGTCAGACCGCACAGAAGCAGACGACCAAATTACATAAAGCATGGGGCCGTGCAGCGGGACTGGCGCCAAGCAAGGATACGCATAGTAACCAACACCGCGCATACTGCGCATACAAATGACGTGGGGGTTTTCACTCGAAGATCAGTATTCACGCAGCGGACAGGTCACGATCTACGTACTTCTACGTACTCATAGATCCCCTACAGTAGATGCTACCTATAATTTAAGTGTTTTCCGTTGGGGTGATGACGTGTTGTGCAGGAGCCGTATCATACAGACCATACCGATCATACAGATCATACAGATCGTGCAGATCATATAAACAGCATCTACTACTGTAGATACTGTAGTGCAGATCATACAAATCAGGGACATACTTGCTCCGATAGAGTTATAAAGATACCGACAAAGGGATGTGATAGATACGAGTATGTCGTAGGCCGTATGAAAGCGTTCTGCGGTGAGACGTGTCGAGTGAGTACCTTTGTCTTGTCGGTTCCCTTCGCTTACCTGCAGCCCGTTGAAGTTTCAGTTTCAACCGGTGGAACACTGGTCCTCAAACGACCAGCAGGTAGGGAACTCTCCACCGCACTACTCGTACGAGTATCAGGTACTGGTGAAATACTGCTGCTGTCCATTGCACTCGTATCAGATGGAAGGCTGCTGTCCATCGCACTATCACGTAGAAGGCTGCTGCCAAACGCACTCGTATCAGCACCACCGCCGGCAAATGCTGATGATGCTGTGGTCAGTGCCTGAAATAACAACAGCAGGGCGAATAATACGGCCGGTAGGTGCCTCCTTGTACCCACCGTACCCAAACACTGCTGCTGCTGCTGCCGCCGCTGTCGAAGAAGTGAGAGGGTCCGGTGCTGCTGATGTTGGACCCTACTGTCACCACCTTCATGCCGTGATGACCGGACGAGCTCGACGAATGCCGCCATTGGTGGTGTTGCTGCTAGTGGCGACGCCGGCCACACGAGGAAGACTTGAAGACTTCACCTCTTCCAAGGAGGAGCGAACCGCGAGAACATGGGTTAGGCGTTTGCAACCCGGCGTTTGGGCCCGATGGCGCGTGGCTGCACGAAGACTGATTGAAGTACGTAGGTTAATAGGTCAACTTCTTGTACGTATCATACAAGTACGAGTACCACCATACTGGTATAGGTGCGCACATACAAGCAGGGCTTTCGGCTCGTAGGCCGGCTGATGAGCCTTCGGCCGAGCGTTKTTACTAGACTTGTAGAAACAGGTAAGATGCAGTCAGTAAGCGTTTCGGGGATACGACGAAAACTAAAGCCAGTAGACTGCATCCACACAGCAGTCGCGGTTTCATACATACAAGGTATCATACGTAACGGTGGCGCATTATTGAAGCATTTTTTTGGATCTTGCCCTGCGTACGTATTGTACGTAGACGGGTGCTCGTAACGATACGCCACCACCATCGAGTTGCCATTGCTGTCATCAGCCTTCGAGGAAGACTTTCGGGTATCTCGTACGGGGGACCATAGTAAATACGACCAAATAATATTGTAAGTAAAGAAAGGCCAATATACAGGTTTTTGTGTGTACCGTAGGTCCTATTTACTACCTGGTAGTATTTACTATGCTCCCCCGTAATAGTCGTAAAGCGCTGAAACACGCCTATAATAATAGTAGGAAGTGTGGGTGAGTCAACTCGACACCAGGGCAGGCATCCNTCTCCAAAGCCTACGATACAACGCCATTTATTTAATTAATTCATACTAACTCAAGTCATTCATTAGTTTTCACCTTCGAAGGACACGATATCACACGAAAGCAGTTTTTTTTTAAAGAAAAACTGTGCGCTTAACGTAATACTCAGCAATCGCATGGCCTAGGCTTACACACCGAAAAACAAAAACGAGCGGTAAGGCATGCCTTACTGGTTAAGAAGCCCCACCAGGAAAATACACTGTTTGGCAAAACAAATGCCACCTCTATCGTTCTTGTGTCGGTAAGCTTCTATCGTTCTTACCGACCACCCGTCCGGGGAAACTGCAATGTCGCTCAAGTCGCTATCGTCCGCATAGGCAGACCAGTAGGTGGTTGAACCGTCACTGCTCATGGCGAAAATGTCTCGAGCGGTTGTGGTCGTGTAAAGAGTCAGTCCGTCCGGACTGTACACGGTGCTTGTCACATCGTCGTATCCCCCCTTGGTCACATACTGACCCGCAGGCCTGCGCGCGAGCGGGCGTAACGTTGTGCACGGGAGCAAAATATAGCGTGGGAGCATCGGGAAGGGTGCCAGAAGAAGCGCACGCTACTGCAGTACAGTACACTTAAGTACTAAGTAAGGCTGGGCACTGGCACAGTATGTACTGGCAGTAGAAATCTACTGGCAGTAGTAATCTACTGATTGACCCGGCCAGTATATTCGCCAGTAAGTTTTTTCTCGTGTACGTCCAAGAAACACGCCATATTATAGTACGGAAACCCACCAAATGCGTTTCGGAAGGAGAGAGGACGAAGGAGAGACAATATACTGCTGCAATCCAGTATACTGATTGATTTTGACGACAGTATACATCGCTACTGACTGAGTCAGTCAGTGCCCAGCCCTACTAAGTACAGTACAGTGTATCGCGAGAGGGGCGTGAAATAAAATGTACCACCTCTTCAGTCGACAGGAGTAGTAGTAGTCGACATGGGGGCCCGAAACAATAATACTTGTTTAGGCCCCGGGGGGAAAAAAGGCACCAAGATTTCGATTGCAACGGGCGTAGTAAATGCTCTCCGTTCATCAAAAATGGATATAGCCAAAAATAGAGATAGATGGTGGGGGACAGTGGGTACGGAGCGAGCACTACACCCCGGATGCGCGCGATGTTCCGAGCGCTAGGTGAGACTTAGCGTGTTCATGTAGAAACGGGGTCAGTTTGCGTAATCGGTGTCGCGATCAATGACGAAAACGTTGATTGATACTGTAAGGAGACGCATGCAACGAGGGGGGGAGCACCAAACCAACAACTGGTTTAGACAACGAATGCAATGCGCCATGGACTATACAGTGTTACGAGGTACAGTATATCACGAGTAATAGTGTACATCGAACATGGTCTTATGGTGATATTGTTGTACAGTAGGGTACAGTACAGTAGTCTACAGTAGTGTACAGAACAGTAGCGTACAAGTACACCGTGTAGAGTAAGTGCAGAGTATAGTGTAGACAGAGTAGTTTCTCGGTTGGGCAACGCCAGTCATGAATGTTTCGTCTGACTGGTGCTATCCCTATCGTAGGCTACCAACCTACTGTACACCTACTGTACACCTACTGTACACCTACTGTACACCTACTGTACACCCACTGTGCACCTACTGTACACCTACTGTACACCTACTGTACACCCACTGTACACCTACTGTACACCTACTGTACACCTACTGTACAGCTACAGCTTCAGCTACAGCTACATCTACAGCTTCAGCAAGCAAAAAACAAAATACTCACAAAAATAGGTATCCGGAGCTGGACACGGCCAACCGTCGGACACCTCCGTCCGCGCCGACTAGCGCTGCGTGAAGAGGAACACAAAGGGTACAGTAGTGCTCAGTGCTCATACGTATATACGAAATCGACAAGCAGTGGGAATGCTGAACCCTACGTACGTGCGATATAAAGTAAAGGCAAGGACCAGGGGGGGAAAGGGACACCTGTGGGCATGACTATTGCTACAGTACACTGTACTTGTTCAGTAGGCCGCTGAGGATAAAACCTCCCACAAGTGGATCTGAAAAACAAAAGCGATTTTAAACTTGCGTATACGGTGTATATGTGCAATTAGCTCTCACCGATTTCGTCGTCGACGCTAAACGCCGAGCCAACCACCAGATCCAACTCGTCCGACGAGGTGTAGGTTGTGTAAGCTAACCGAACTTCACCCAACGCGAAGCTGCCGTTCACCTCTTGGTACTTCAATACCTGGACCGAGTCTTGAGTTTGGCTCTGTTGACAGAAAGTCTATAGTACGGGGGAAGGGGTAGGGGTAGGGTGGTTGGCCACATGTCAGTTAGCAAACGAGGATGCACATTATTAGTCTTTTTCGTGGCACGTGACACGTGTCGCGACACGCCGCGGCATGTCGCGGCATGTCGCGACAGCCCACGGCGTGTCGCGGCGAGTGTCGCGGGGAGTGTCGCGGCGAGTGTCACTAACCCTAACCCTAACCCTAACCCTAACCCTGACCCTACGTGTCGCGGCTAGTCGCGACATGCCGCGGCATGTCGCGGCATGTCGCGAAATGCCGCGGCACGTGTCGTGGCGTGCCGCGACAGCGTCCGTGGCGTGTCGCGACACGTGCCACGAAAGACTCAAATAATGTAGATCCGTGCTGTCAATTTGACTATAAATAACCCCCCGTGGAGGGTTTTCCCTGTGGCGGCTGCCTCCGGGTTAGAGGTACAACCGCCTTGGGGCTGCTGCGCCCTTGTTTCGGGAAACATATTATTGGAATTGGTGAAGGTTGGGTTTTGCGGTAATAAGCATCGTGAGACTTTACTTGGTGTGTGCTTCCATTATATTTTGCAGTGGTAGATCGGATGGTTTATTGTGCCGCCGTGTGCATTGGCGACGGACAAGTGGATCGAAAGGGAGATACTCGTGGCCAACGAGGATCACAGGCGCACACACATACATCTGTGTATAGATGAAGGGAAGGCGCAGCCGACCAGCCACATAATAAAAGTTGGATCCTTTGGGTTTTTAGTTGACACCCCTCGTGTCGGGGGTGGGCTGCAACCCCGCGTCACCATACAGCATACAGTATATCGTAGGAAGAAAACCAGGTATGTTGCGTACTTGTATCCTAAGGCATACGTCGTGCGTTAGAAGGGCTACGAAGCGGACTAGCCTACTCAGTCGGCGTTGGTTACAACCAATAACCCACAAAAGATGTGTACTCAGTCAGCGCTGGCTGTGGCTGAGTAAAAGCTATTCATATGTTATCCCTTCTAAATATCCCAACGTACACTACTGTAGTTCGACTCGATCTCGGCATTGGTCGCCGTGACGAACCCCTCGCCACGCGCCTACTGACCAGAATAGACAAATTCGCCTTCCTCGATTTGTTTTTCCCACCAGGAAAAGTGAGGATCGCCGAGAACCAACTAGGTCCGTGCCCGGGATATTAGATTTCGGGACCGGGAGAGGACCTCGCGAACAAGTAAAATCCTTTTGGCATATAAGGTAAAGCACGCAATCGTCCCCCCGTTTGGAATACCACTACGTACTACTGTAACTCCGTATATTTCGTTGTCGGTGTGGTCCACCCGAACCAAGGTCTCACGTAAACGTTGGACTCCGTAGGATGTGCCAACAATCCGGTCTGGTCTCCGGCGCACGAAGGCATGGTGTACGCCACTGCGTCCAGGTAGACCCCACTCCCCATGGTCCAGAAGTATATCCATGTGTTACTGGCGTCCACCGAAAAAACCTGTCGGGTCCGAGTGACACATTGATCATGTGGGATCTGGGATGAAAATGCATCCTCTATTATGAAGGTGAGAACATCCCGATTGGGCCAAGCACGCCTTGCCACTACGGCAACGACAACGACCACCTTTCTAAACAATTGCACGCCCAGGGTTTTTGTTGGGGAAACTGGACGCGTGCTGCGATAGAGGTATACGTACGGTACACCTTACTTTGGCTGCATTTTTTTTCTGAGTGATCGGGCCCCGCTTAAACCCAAATTCGTCCGTCTTTTTCATTATTATGTGGCAATATGCTTTATTGTATATACAGTAGTTAGGCCATGGTATTGTTCATCGGGTATATATCACTTTTATTTTTCTCCGAAAATCAGTTTCTGGGTGAGGTATAGAGCTCCTATACTATAATCAAGATAATCAAGNCTGTACACCTACTGTACACCTACTGTACACCTACTGTACACCTACTGTACACCCACTGTGCACCCACTGTGCACCTACTGTACACCTACTGTACACCTACTGTACACCTACTGTGCACCTACAGCTACAGCTACAGCAAGCTATAAATACTCACATAATATTTCCGTGTCCGAATGCGGAGATGGACACGGTTAGCCGTCGGACACCTCCTTCCGCGCCGACTAGCGCTGCGTAAAGAGGGACACAAAGGGTACAGTAGTGCTCAGCGCTCATGCATACGAGATCGACGAGCGGTGGGAATGCTGAACCCTACGCACGTGCGATAAAAACTAAAGGCAGGGGCCAGGGAGAAGATAGACACCTGCGACCACGGCTATTGCTATACTGTGCTTGTCCAGTAGGCTGCTGAGGGGGAAACCTCCCACCAGTAGACCTGGAAAGCAAAACAGATTTCAAGCTTACGTATACGATGTGCATGTGCAAGTAGCTCTCACCCATTTCGTTGCCGATGCTGAACGCCGAGTCAACCACCATATCCTCCTCGTTTGACCAGTAGTCTGTATTGGATGACATGCTAGCATCTAGCGCAAAGGTGCCGCCCACCTCTTGGTACTCCAACACCTGAACCGAGTCTGCTGTGCTGTCCTGGCAGAAAGTCTACAGTACGGGGGGGGGGCGAGGGGTATGGTTTGGGTGGTCGACCACATGTTAGTTAGCAAACGAAAATCTGTTAATTTGACTATTAATAGCCCTCCCCCCCAGCCGGGGAAAGTGCACTTGGAATTGGTGTAGGCTATTTTTTTCAGTAATAAGCGTCGTGAGAGCTTACTCGCCAGGCGCCACTTCGTATGTGCTTCCACTTTGTTTGGTAGTGGTTGATCGGATAGTTCGTTGTGCCGCCCTGTGCATTTTCGACGGCCAAGTGGATCGAATGCGGCGCTACTGTGTACACGAAAGGGAGATAGCCAACGAAGATCACAGGCGCACACGCATATACATGTGTATAGATGAAGGGAAGGCGCAGCCGACCAGCCACATATTTAAAGTTAGATCCTTTGAGTTATTAGTTGACACGCCGGGGGCTGCAACCCCGCTTCACCATACAGTACAACTAAGAAGAAATCCAGGTACGTTACGTACGTCAAGTACGCACAGGGTGCATATATACTCTGAGGCATACGTCGTGCGTTAGAAGGGCTAGCGGACTATTAATAGCCTACTCAGTCAGCGTTGGTTACAACCAATAACCCACAATATATGTGTGCTCAGTCAGCGCTGGCTGTGGCTGAGTAAAAGCTATTAATAGGTTATCCCTTCTAAATATCCCAACGTACACTATTGTAGTTCGACTCGATCTCGGCATTGGTCGCCGTGGCGAACCCCTCGCCACGCGCCTACTGACCAGAATAGACAAATTCGCCTTCCTCGATTTGTTTTTCCCACCAGGAAAAGTGAGGATCGCCGAGAACCAACTAGGTCCGTGCCCGGGATATCAGATTTCGGGACCGGGAGAGGACCTCGCGAACAAGTAAAATCCTTTTGGCATATAAGGTAAAGCACGCAATCGTCCCCCCGTTTGGAATACCACTACGTACTACTGTAACTCCGTATATTTCGTTGTCGGTGTGGTCCACCCCAACCGAGACCCCAACCGAGGTCTCACGTAAACGTAGGACTCCGTAGGATGCGCCAGCAATCCGGTCTGGTCTCCGGCGCACGAAGGCATGGTGTACGCCACTGCGTCCAGGTAGACCCCACTCCCCATGGTCCAGAAGTATATCCATGTGTTACTGGCGTCCACCGAAAAAACCTGTCGGGTCCGAGTGACACATTGATCATGTGGGATCTGGGATGAAAATGCATCCTCTATTATGAAGGTGAGAACATCCCGATTGGGCCAAGCACGCCTTGCCACTACGGCAACGACAACGACCACCTTTCTAAACAATTGCACGCCCAGGGTTTTTGTTGGGGAAACTGGACGCGTGCTGCGATAGAGGTATACGTACGGTACACCTTACTTTGGCTGCATTTTTTTTCTGAGTGATCGGGCCCCGCTTAAACCCAAATTCGTCCGTCTTTTTCATTATTATGTGGCAATATGCTTTATTGTATATACAGTAGTTAGGCCATGGTATTGTTCATCGGATATATATCACTTTTATTTTTTTCCGAAAATCAGTTTCTGGGTGAGGTATAGAGCTCCTATACTATAATCAAGATAATCAAGTGACCCACCACCCTCAGAAGGCTAAACCTTATTATCATGGTGCACCTCTACCGTAGCATGCGTCACTTCTACTTGAAAATAGAGTTGGACTAAATGGTTCAATTAAAGGTAGGGGGGGGGGGTATGATGCCACCATTTTCACTTCCCAGCTTAGGCAGGCCATTCGGGCGAGTGGCTCCGTGCTTCCCTCTACACACAGAGCCACAAGACTTCGCAGCACTCGAGGGCGCACAAAAGAAAAATTCTACTGTATACAATCAACACTAAAAGTACCCTGCTCCCCCCCCCCCCCCTCGAGGGACGACAAAAAAGCACACACGCACACCGCAAGCTTTCCACAGGCACAAATGTGGTGCACTGCCCGTTCAGACATGCACAGCAGTGAAGCCTATCTGCACGTTTGCGAGCACCGAATGCACCTCGAGGCGCGGGGGGTGTTCGGCTCTCCAACACTTGAAAGATAATGTGCTCGGTCCTGCTTCACATCAACCGCGAGGCGTTCGTGAGGGAGACTATAAATAGTATACATCCCCTATTTTTCGTACCAGACGCGTGCTACGGTAGAGGTAGCACTTTTTGGCTGAATCGTTTTCTGAACGATCGGGCTCCTTAACCCAAATTCGTCGTTTTTTCATTTTGGTGACGAATGATGTTTCAGAGTATACTTCGGTCATGAGATTTCTCATCCGGCAGCACTTTGTTTTCCTCCAGAATCATTTGTTCGGTGAGATATGACGCTCCTTAAGTGAGGAGCTCAGAAAAAACATGGCGCACCTCTACCGTAGCATGCGTCACCACTTAATATTAGTGTGGCTGACTGCCCCCCCCCGCTTCCCAAAGGGCTGAATCGACCAAAAAAGAGTACTGGTCCAGGGCTATATTTTATTTTCCCCCAGTATTTCGTACCAGGTACTCGTTTTTGTTTTCAAGAGTACGTCGTTCGAAGTGCTTCTCCCGGGTTGTTTCCACTCACGTCATCTCCTATCAAAGCGATTTGACTGCTCAGGGTTTCGACACTGCCACCGTCGTTCGTGTTTGTGGATGTGCTCGTGGCACCCGAGGCGTATATCGTCAGGCTGTGTTGGAAGCAGGCAAGAAGCACAAAAACGGCACGAGTAGAGAGGTACATCAGATTCTAGAAGATTCGGTTTCGGTTGGATCGCCTGAGCCTACCGGTATGCACTGCTGCTTCGTACGCAGTGCTGCGGCTGCTGTATACTGCTGCAAAGGATGGTGCATTTGTCAGACCGCACAGAAGCAGACGACCAAATTACATAAAGCATGGGGCCGTGCAGCGGGACTGGCGCCAAGCAAGGATACGCATAGTAACCAACACCGCGCATACTGCGCATACAAATGACGTGGGGGTTTTCACTCGAAGATCAGTATTCACGCAGCGGACAGGTCACGATCTACGTACTTCCACGTACTCATAGATCATCTACAGTAGATGCTACCTATAATTTAAGTGTTGGGTGATGACGTGTTGTGCAGGAGCCGTATCATACAGACCATACCGATCATACAGATCATACAGATCGTGCAGATCATATAAACAGCATCTACTACTGTAGATAGTGCAGATCATACAAATCAGGGACATACCTGCTCCGATAGAGTTATGAAGATACCGACAAAGGGATGTGATATATACGAGTATGTCGTAGGCCGTATGAAAGCGTTCTGCAGTGAGACGCGTCGAGTGAGTACCTTTGTCTTGTCGGTTCCCTTCGCTTACCTGCAGCCCGTTGAAGTTTCAGTTTCAACCGGTGGAACACTGGTCCTCAAACGACCAGCAGGTAGGGAACTCTCCACCGCACTACTCGTACGAGTATCAGGTACTGGTGAAATACTGCTGCTGTCCATTGCACTCGTATCAGATGGAAGGCTGCTGTCCATCGCACTATCACGTAGAAGGCTGCTGCCAAACGCACTCGTATCAGCACCACCGCCGGCAAATGCTGATGATGCTGTGGTCAGTGCCTGAAATAACAACAGCAGGGCGAATAATACGGCCGGTAGGTGCCTCCTTGTACCCACCGTACCCAAACACTGCTGCTGCTGCTGCCGCCGCTGTCGAAGAAGTGAGAGGGTCCGGTGCTGCTGATGTTGGACCCTACTGTCACCACCTTCATGCCGTGATGACCGGACGAGCTCGACGAATGCCGCCATTGGTGGTGTTGCTGCTAGTGGCGACGCCGGCCACACGAGGAAGACTTGAAGACTTCACCTCTTCCAAGGAGGAGCGAACCGCGAGAACATGGGTTAGGCGTTTGCAACCCGGCGTTTGGGCCCGATGGCGCGTGGCTGCACGAAGACTGATTGAAGTACGTAGGTTAATAGGTCAACTTCTTGTACGTATCATACAAGTACGAGTACCACCATACTGGTATAGGTGCGCACATACAAGCAGGGCTTTCGGCTCGTAGGCCGGCTGATGAGCCTTCGGCCGAGCGTTTTTACTAGACTTGTAGAAACAGGTAAGATGCAGTCAGTAAGCGTTTCGTGGATACGACGAAAACTAAAGCCAGTAGACTGCATCCACACAGCAGTCGCGGTTTCATACATACAAGGTATCATACGTAACGGTGGCGCATTATTGAAGCATTTTTTTGGATCTTGCCCTGCGTACGTATTGTACGTAGACGGGTGCTCGTAACGATACGCCACCACCATCGAGTTGCCATTGCTGTCATCAGCCTTCGAGGAAGACTTTCGGGTATCTCGTACGGGGGACCATAGTAAATACGACCAAATAATATTGTAAGTAAAGAAAGGCCAATATACAGGTTTTTGTGTGTACCGTAGGTCCTATTTACTACCTGGTAGTATTTACTATGCTCCCCCGTAATAGTCGTAAAGCGCTGAAACACGCCTATAATAATAGTAGGAAGTGTGGGTGAGTCAACTCGACACCAGGGCAGGCATCCATAGTGATTGTCAAGTAGACGAGGAAGTGAGACCCTTGCTGCCGGCACAGGAGGCCTCGTCCAGTCCAATACTGACATTAAAAGATCTGTGGTACAGCTTGGGTACAGCTATAAAAACGGTCGTTCTTATCGAGCAACTTTCCCCCAAAATTTCAAAATACTTTTTTCGCGCAATTTTTAGGACTTCCAAATTTTCCAAAAATAATTTCCAAAGATTGGAATGCGAAGCCTTCCAAATATTTTGCCCTCTGTTAAAATTCCAAATTTCCAAATAAATCCTGCTTTTTCTCGATTTCCCTGTTTTTTTTGGAAAAAAAAATTGGAAATTTTGGAAAAAAAGTTGCTCGATAAGAACGACCCACACGAAACCGTCAAATAGGAGTCAAAATCAGATGGATCCGAGATTGACAAAACGATGGTTCCAACATCTTGATAGAACTCGAACATCTGAGGGAAATTTACGGCAGCTGCAATCGCTGCCCGAAAATCTCTGCCTGAAATGGCGGCAACAAGAGGAGGAGGCAGCACTAAAACCAGAACCCCCTAACCACCCTACGTGCTGCTGTACCGAGGCTGTACCGTGATTTTATTTCCAAAGATTGCTGCCGCGCTAAGTACTCACCAAGGAGGTATATCCCGGGCGGGACCCCCCCTGCTTGGAGGGATGAGGCCACATCGAACCCGATGCTTACATTGGTTGAATTATCGGCGGCAGATAAAAAAATACAACAGCTACGTAGACAACAACGACGTTTTTGGTCTCTGATTTCATTATATTTTTATTTTTTCCGTCACATTTATTATCTTCGCCCATTTTTTTTCGTTCTCCTCCCTACAGTAAAGTAGTCGTAACTCAGATCCGGGGTCATAGAGTAGGCTCTTATCTGACGCTAAAATCTGACAAAAAAGCATCTCTTGGTGGTATGTACATACAGGCTATATGAACCGAACGACCAATTAATGAAATGTATTGAGACATCGTGATGAACGATACAGCAGGCTGGGGCGTTAAACCGGACGTACACCGAGCATGCCTCGTGCGCGAAACGGAAGAAGACAGGCTCAGGTGCAGCCACAGTAAGCCGACAAGGAGATCGAGTACAAAGAACTGCCGTGCACACACACACCCTATCGTCTACTGTGGACAAGGGAACCCAGTAGGAAAAATGCAAAATAGACGTGCTTACCACCGGGAACGGAAAAATCGAATTCCGAGTAGTTTGTCGTCAGAAAACGACGGGGCACAGTTATAAAGAGGGCTTACCGCCAAAAAAGCAACCCAAGCCTAATTCTGAGTTTATTTTTCCTCCAAAAAACGACGGTACAGCTCTGAAAGGTTTTAACCCGTTACCATTGCATTGCAACCCCGTTTCGGGGCCAAATCACTTGAAATTAGAGTAGGGCCATTTTGAAGTTGGAAAAAAGGGTTCAAGGTGGCACTGTCAATATAAGCGCACGTGCATCTCTAGGTCTCCTCTCCCTAAAGTATACGCAGTATATATCTACCGGTATGCTGAGGCGAGGCAGAGGAAAGAGGTACGTACGCCACCGACACCGGCACCATCACCAACATCAACACCCACGGCTATGGCCTGCTCTGTATAGCTCCCGCCAAGCTAGACAATCCGGGCATCGTCGTTGATCCAGCGAAGGTCGACGACAAACCCGATGTCGTAGGAGCACCCTAACGGATTGGAAATCGCCCCGCGTTAAACCCAAACACCTCGAGCTCTGCGTCTCCTCCGGCCAATATTTAATAGGTATTCAATAATGTCTTTGAACGTAAATAATAGTGTACCCCGAAGAGAACGAAAACAGGGAAACAAAGACAAAAACAAAAACAAAAAACTGGAATTTTGCTGAACGTAATTGGTTTTGTACAACCCCGTCTACTATGCCCACTCCCGAGCCTTGGCGTGTATTCTCGGCGTGAAGTACCAGAGGTCATCGGGCTTGGGGTACGTGTTGAGGCAGGCCGTTAGGATGAATCGCTCCGCCTCGGCCTGCGGTGTTGCGAATGACACAAGGGGGGGGGGGGGGGGGGGGGGGTAGGGGGGTAGGGTTAGGACCTATCATCTCTGCACAAGTTACCTATGTACCCCACTCTTTTTTCAAGTAGTGCTTCAAATATTTCCTCAAAACGTGGTTAATTGAAGTGGTTGCAGTGGCTGCACAAGTTATCCCATTTTATTTGAAAGCATACCGTTTCCCCCCAAATCGGGGGTGCGGTGCGAAGGGGGGTATGATAGACTGAACACTTTAGCACTGCAACCCTCTTTTCGTGAAAAGTACTTAGATTTAGTGTGGACTATTTTTAGCAGCCATAAAAGGGGTAAGGGATGGCGGACGAAACCCTGGAGTCAACAACCAGGGTTACCGCGGGGGCGGAAATCGGTGTTGGCATGTGTTGGAAATGTTTTCTACGAGGGGAGTCGATGGGTTGGTTCGAGGGGCGCAGGAGGTAAGCGGAGGCGTGGGGGTAAGGTTGAAGGTTCAAAGGTCGACAACAAAGGGAGGGGTCGAACATTTGCCAACCTGGAGAATATACGGTAGACAAAATAAATAGTCCCGCAAATAAAAGCGCTGGGCCCTGCAGAAAGGCGACGCCCTTCACCCTCAGCAGCACTTCCGAGATTGTATTCTGAAACCGAAGGAAGACTATGGACGGCGAGTAACAACGCTCAGTCGAAACCAAATTACACACACACAAAAAAAAAAAACTCCGGCACGTAGCTGGGCGGGAGAAAAAAAATCGCCGACGACGCTGATAGCACGAGCTAGTGCTGGGCACTCCCAGCCCGGCGAATACCACATGGAGGCAAGGCCGAAGCATACAACCTTTCGAACTCAAGCCGAGATACGCCGCTGGCGATAAGAGCGGCTCTGTTCCTGTTTTCATTCGCCTGTCAGTGATACCCTGTCGTGGACCATTCTCATTAAAACGCGCATGCATGATTGCTTGCTAAAATCTTTACCACGCTGTAGAGGGACATAATCGAGGTCAAGGTGCGGTCTCGCCCGTGGAGTGTTGGTCCACATGACTACTGTCGGTTGCCGGTACGTCAACGAGAACCATGGTTTACGAAAACAGACACGGACCGTGGAAAAGGAGTAATGCAAATCGAACCGCAGCGAGAAAAAACATCCGCAACGCAACGCCTCCAGGCCAATAAAAAAGATACTATTAATACGAGTATACCTGGGAAAAAGATACTATTAATACGAGTATACCTGGTAAGCTATACCGGTATTGATTGAAAAAGAAAAAGAAAACAGCTGCGAGATCGAGGATTTCGTCTAAGCTCTTAGTCATATTTGCAAGCTGTGTGTGATATTTCGACCGTGCGTACTACGGGTTCTATATGACCATATATATACAAGGTATATCATATCATGAGATATGTCATACAGATCACATGATTCTCGAGATAAGTCGCACCACATAAAGTGATAAGGTGGTACGTACGACACTCCTGATGTCACACATCACACGATTTGCATGGTATATCATACCGGTAGCTGGTGTAAGATCATCACATCACGTAACATCATACTGCGGAGCATCGTAAAACGTGTGATACGCGATATCCTAGCCGACATGTGATACCAGGTATATACGATATATGGACTGGGTGGCCACTAGCACCTCGTTCCCAACAAGACCGAATACAGCATATTCATACTCAATGTATAGTGATACCAGTATGTGGTGTGACGCTCGACACGTGGTATATCTGATGCTGGTGTGCGAACTAGGTGATCGCCCGCACTTCGCTCCCGTGGATGTCGTGCCAAGCTCCACGAAAATCTCAAGAGTATCATGAATATGACATGATATGTGATACACCATAAACCGAAGTACACTGGTGTCATAGGAGGGTTGGGTGGGCGTCCGCACCTCGTTTCCGTGGACATCGTGCCAAAGGCCCAAGAACACCTCGGAGAAAAACTGCACTCCGAGGTAGTCCACACCCCCCGCCTGTATAGTGGAGACCTTCTCCACATCTTCTACAGAAGCGGCCCCTCGAAACAGCTGCACAACGCGAAACCCGTATGCGCGCAAAGTGAACCCCGGTGTACAAAAATCAGTGCAAGTTTGCGTTTATTGCTGCGCGAGGCAAAACGTGGGGGCGGTTTGGAGTAGCTCGTTGGATAAGGCTACTGTAACGGGAACTCGATAGGCGCGACACACAATTACAAGTTGCGGGATCGATCCGAAGTCTTTTTCTTTCTCTGGGTGTCCGCGTCGACCAGGATGCACGTCGATACGGCTCAAGAAATGCACCGAGTATACCAGGCAATGTATTTTGGAATGTGTTTTGGGCACATGTTATACTTTTGCTAAGGCCAGTACGTCCGATTGTCGCCGGACTCGGATACCTAACAGGTTTAGCAAGCTATACGCCAGAGACCTCAAGCCATACACAAAACCAGTACATCACCTACGTCGTACACCGTAAACGTTTTGCCGCCGACCCTTTTCCTGAATTTCGGTGAAGGGTACACTATAATAGCTAAAGCTGACAGCTAAATCGTCCCTACATGTAACTACAACCCCCAGATATAATATGCTGCCACGCAAAACTTCATACAGGAGAGGGGACTGGAACACAAACTTAAGTCCGATTATGACCCCCTCCCCCCACAAACGTGCTCGTTCAGCCAAGCCAATTATATACCTCGAAGTATACAGTATACAGTATACGATTAATAGGTACCAGGCATGTTTTGCAGCCCATACGAAAAAGTTCATCTTAATAAAAAATCTGGGTTATGTGAGATATAAAAACTAGCAAGGATAATACCATACGTTGGTTTAGACAACTGATCCTTTTTTTCTTTTGTTAAGTTTTGTTTTTCGTGAAGTCCAACCCCCCCAAAACACTGTCACGCGCGTCTCCGCACAAGCAGACAGTGAAGGCATCCGCACTTCTGCCGCAATATACGACGGCTTCGTTCGAAAACAATGGTCGTTACACCCTTACATTCTGCGGACATCACGGAGCAAATCAGTTCAACAGCGTGTCTATTGATAGTAGGGTGCCAAACCTGGTTGATTCGGTCATTCTCGGGTAGGCTCCCGGATACCCAAAGGTGATTGTAGGTACCCGGGGTACCCCAGAGTCAGCGTAAGACCATTCCGGTGCCCCTAGAAGTCATAGGTATCCGGTGTTACCCCAAACAGCGTGCGGGTTAGGACCTTGGGTACCCCCAGAGTCGGGATAGAGTACCCGGGTACACCCCAGAGTCGGGTTAGGTTACCCGCGATTACCGTAACCCAGCGAGTATACCCTACTAAACATAGCATGAAAAAAAATCGTGTAAAACTATCCTTTTTGAAGCACACACAACTTGCGGTGCACAACCTGCCACAACAACAAACAGCAACAACAACAACAACAACAACAACAACACAACAACAACAACAACAACAACAAAAATCATAAACTTGAAAACAAAATGGATGACTCACATCGTACACAGTCTTGCGGAGCACGTCCGGCATCAGGATCTCCAGCGGCCGCAGCTCCGCCGCGACTTCTTCGCAACATTCCCCTCCCGCTTGACGACCTCTCGGATGACGCGGGCCGCCTGGCCAGATGCGCTCATCGGGTGGCGCTCTCCTCGAACTGCGGCCTCGAAAAAGACTGACTGTCAGATTCCAGGAACTACTTAGCCGCTTCCGCATTACGGTCGAGGTAGAAAAGGACCAATCCCAGTGGCCACGCGGCGCGAGGCCGTTTCACTGGAATGGAGGGCGGCGGGAGAATCGGGGAGTAGGGAGCGGGGGGGGGGGCGGTACGCATAGGTAGGTTCAGTCGGTTGAAAGGCAATGGGAGGCGGGCGAAAGGGCAGCGGGGAGGGGCGGTGGAGGGGGAGGGGGCAAGACGCAAAGGCAGGGTTGGTAGTGGAGTATGGAGCGGGGGGAGCGGGGGTACGCTGAGGTCGAGTTAAGGTTGAAACAATCGAGGCGGGCGGGCCGCAGGGGGAAAGGGGAGGAAAGAGGGGAGTACGCAGAGATAGCGTTGGGATCGAGCAATGGAGGTGGGCGGGGGTCGGAGGCAGGGGTAAGGGGAGGGAGAATGGGAGCGGGTAGGAAGGGACGCGGAAGTAGCGTCTGAACTGGATCGCTGTGGGCGCGGGGGGGGGTACTCATGCCGTGCATGATCGCAGTCGTACGACCATAGACCCATGCATCCCTACAATGTTGGGACGGAGCACGTCGGGTTTTCACCCACCAGACAGACAGTGCTTGCACCAAGTACGGAGCGCCGTGAGGTGTTGGGCAAGTCGCATGGGGGCGGGAACGCAAAGGCAGAGGTAGGGTTGGGATTGGAACGCAGGCGCAGTAGGGACACCATTGTAGGAGCACAAGGGTCTATCAGGAACCATCAGGTGCGGTGCATCGCCTTCCTCGACACCTGCTTGGACTGCTCTCGGTTCGATGAAGCATGCAGGAAGCCACCTCGACGACTCGACGATCGGCGCGCGCGTGCATAAGGGGTGTGGAGGAATCGGGGCAGGCATGGACCGAGTACCGGACACCTATCAAGGACAAGTGGTACTGGCGGTAGATAAACTATCACTGCCGTCACCTTAGCGCATACGCAGCTAGGACAAGTGGTACTGGCGGTAGATAAACTATCACTGCCGTCACCTTAGCGCATACGCAGCTAGCTTTAGTGCTTAGCCTGTCAAGAGTGGAGCTTAGGCGTCCAGGCGTTATGGCATTTGTATGGGCAGAGGAGGTATCCTCTTCCGGGGGCGTGTGACGGTGACAATCGGGGCAGCTACCGCGGCGACGTTCGGATTGGCAGGAGCGACAGCCACGACCAAGAGGGGCATGCCAGCAGCCTGTGCGGCTGCCGCTAAGAATTTTAGTGTATTCCTGTAGAACCCCATCGGGCAGCCTCAGGGCAAGGCAAGGTAGGGGGAGATCCAACCGCCCAGGAAATTTAGCGGCCACAAACAACATCGACATGTTCACGGAGGTATACCAGTGCGGCCAAGCTGATCTGGATGACACACCTCCCTGCAGCAGGATAGCCCTGCCTCGATGGCAGCGATCGCGACATGGTCGCCGCAATGCGTCGCGATAGCAATCTCCGGGTCTCCGNCCGCCTTTTGACCGCGAGGTGGAAAGAGCGAGGCTGGGAGTCGACCTTGTGCTTCGCACCTGGACAGGTCTAGGGTGGCTCCATTCGGCTTCGCCTCACTCCGCGGTTTTTATTAAGAAGGCTCTTATGGGAACACATCCTGGCGGGGCCTGTTTGTGTGGGATCAGGGGTGTGATGGGATCACCCTTTCTTTGGTGGACGAGTGGTAGTAAGCTTCCACAAATACTTCCACGGAAGCTTCCATGACAGCAGCGTCGACATCTTTCGCAGAAGCACGAACGGCCTGCGTGGAAGCTTACACCGTCCCCGTGAAAGTATGGAAGCTTCCACGGAAATTTCCATGGACTTCCGCGGAAGCTTCCATGGAAGCTTCCGTCGCTTCCACGGAAGCTTCCACCGCTTCCATGGAAGCGGTGGAAGTTTCCGTGGAAACGGTGGAACCTTCCATGGAAGCTTCCGCGGAAGTCCATGGAAAAAAACAATAGTGGACTAGACCGCGCCAAGGAGGTATATCCCGGGCGGGACCCCTCCTGCTTGGGAGGATGGGGCCTCATCCAACCCGATGCTTACATCGATTGAATTATCTGCGTCAGATAAAAAAAATACAACAGCTATGTAGACAACAACGATGTTTTTGGTCTCTGATTTCAATATATTTTGATTTTTCCGTCACATTTATTATCTTCGCCCATTTTGTTTTCTCTCTCCTCCCTGCAGTAGTCGTAACTCAGATCCTAACATGGTCATAAAGTAGGCTCTTATCTGACGCTAAAATCTGACAAAAAAGGATCTCTTGGTGGTATGTACATACAGGCTATACGAACCGAACGACCAATTAATGAAATGTATTGAGACATCGTGATGAACGATACAGCAGGCTGGGGCGTTAAACCGGACGTACACCGAGCATGCCTCGTGCGCGAAACGGAAGAAGACAGGCTCAGATGCAGCCACAGTAAGCCGACAAGGAGATCGAGTACAAAGAACTGCCGTGCACACACACACCCTATCGTCTACTGTGGACAAGGGAACCGAGTAGGAAAAATGCAAAATAGACGTGCTTACCACCGAGAACGAAAAACTCGAATTCCGAGTAGTTTGTCGTCAGAAAACGACGGGGCACAGTTATAAAGAGGACTTACCGCCAAAAAAGCAACCCAAGCCTAATTCTGAGTTTATGTTTCCTCCAAAAAACGACGGTACAGCTCTGAAAGGTTTTAACCCGTTACCAGTGCAACCCCGTTTCGGGGCCAAATCACTTGAAATTAGAGTAGGGCCATTTTTGAAGTTGGAAAAAAGGGTTTAAGGTGGCACTGTCAATATAAGCGCACGTGCATCTCTAGGTCTCCTCTCCCTGAAGTATGTATATATCTACCGGTATGCTGAGGCGAGGCAGAGGAAAGAGGTACGTACGCCACCGACACCGGCACCATCACCAACATCAACACCCACGGCTATGGCCTGCTCTGCATAGCTCCCGCCAAGCTAGACAATCCGGGCATCGTTGTTGATCCAGCAAAGGCCGATGACAAACCTGGTATCGTAGGAGCACCCTAACGAACTGGGAATAGGCCCGCGTTAAACCCAAACACCCTGAGCTCCGCGTCTCCTCCGGCCAATATTTAGTTGGTATTCAATAATGTCTTTGAACGTAAATAATAGTGTACCCCGAAGAGAACGAAAACAGGGAAACAAAGACAAAAACAAAAACAAAAAACTGGAATTTTGCTGAACGTAATTGGTTTTGTACAACCCCGTCTACTATGCCCACTCCCGAGCCTTGGCGTGTATTCTCGGCGTGAAGTACCAGAGGTCATCGGGCTTGGGGTACGTGTTGAGGCAGGCCGTTAGGATGAATCGCTCCGCTTCGGCCTGCGGTGTTGCGAATGACACAAGGGAGGCGAAGGGGGGGGGGGGGGGGGTAGGGGGGTAGGGTTAGGACCTATCATCTCTGCACAAGTTACCTATGTACCCCACTCTTTTTTCAAGTAGTGCTTCAAATATTTCCTCAAAACGTGGTTAATTGAAGTGGTTGCAGTGGCTGCACAAGTTATCCCATTTTATTTGAAAGCATGCCGTTTGCCCCCAAATCGTGGGTGCGGTGCGAAGGGGGGTATGATAGACTGGACATTTTAGCACTGCAACCTTATTTTCGTGAAAAGTACTTAGATTTAGTGTGGGCTGTTTTTAGAAGCCGTGAAAGGGGCAAGGAATGGCGGACGAAACCCTGGAGTCAACAACCAGGGATACCGCGGGGGCGGAGATCGATTTTGGCATGTGTTGGAAACATTTTCTACGAGGGGAGTCGATGGGTTGGTTCGAGGGGTGCAGGAGGTAAGCGGAGGCGTGGGGGTAAGGTTGAAGGTTCAAAGGTCGACAACAAAGGGAGGGGTCGAACATTTGCCAACCTGGAGAATATACGGTAGACAAAATAAATAGTCCCGCAAATAAAAGCGCTGGGCCCTGCAGAAAGGCGACGCCCTTCACCCTCAGCAGCACTTCCGAGATTGTATTCTGAAACCGAAGGAAGACTATGGACGGCGAGTAACAACGCTCAGTCGAAACCAAATTACACACACACAAAAAAAAAAAAAAACTCCGGCACGTAGCTGGGCGGGAGAAAAAAAATCGCCGACGACGCTGATAGCACGAGCTAGTGCTGGGCACTCCCAGCCCGGCGGATACCACATGGAGGCAAGGCCGAAGCATACAACCTTTCGAACTCAAGCCGAGATACGCCGCTGGCGATAAGAGCGGCTCTGTTCCTGTTTTCATTCGCCTGTCAGTGATACCCTGTCGTGGACCATTCTCATTAAAACGCGCATGCATGCTTGCTTGCTAAAATCTTTCCCACGCTGTAGAGGGACATAATCGAGGTCAAGGTGCGGTCTCGCCCGTGGAGTGTTGGTCCACATGACTACTGTAGAACCATGGTTTACGAAAACAGACACGGACCGTGGAAAAGGAGTAATGCAAATCGAACCGCAGCGAGAAAAAAACATCCGCAACGCAACGCCTCCAGGCCAATAAAAAAGATACTATTAATACGAGTATACCTGGGAAAAAGATACTATTAATACGAGTATAAGCTATACCGGTATTGATTGAAAAATACAAAGAAAACAGCTGCGAGATCGAGGATTTCGTCTAAGCTCTTAGTCATATTTGCAAGCTGTGTGTGATATTTCGACCGTGCGTACTACGGGTTCTATATGACCATATATATACTATATACAATGTATATCATATCATGAGATATGTCATACAGATCACATGATTCTCGAGATAAGTCGCACCACATAAAGTGATAACGTGGTACGTACGACACTCCTGATGTCACACATCACACGATTTGCATGGTATATCATACCGGTAGCTGGTGTAAGATCATCACATAACGTAACATCATACTGCGGAGCATCGTAAAACGTGTGATACGCGATATCCTAGCCGACATGTGATACCAGGTATATACGATATATGGACTGGGTGGCCACTAGCACCTCGTTCCCAACAAGACCGAATACAGCATATTCATACTCAATGTATAGTGATACCAGTATGTGGTGTGACGCTCGACACGTGGTATATCTGATGCTGGTGTGCGAACTAGGTGATCGCCCGCACTTCGCTCCCGTGGATGTCGTGCCAAGCTCCACGAAAATCTCAAGAGTATCATGAATATGGCATGATATGTGATACACCATAAACCGAAGTATACTGGTGTCATAGGAGGGTTGGGTGGGCGTCCGCACCTCGTTCCCGTGGACATCGTGCCAAAGGCCCAAGAACACCTCGGAGAAAAACTGCACTCCGAGGTAGTCCACACCCCCCGCCTGTATAGTGGAAACCTTCTCCACATCTTCTACAGAAGCGGCCCCTCGAAACAGCTGCACAACGCGAAACCCGTATGCGCGCAAAGTGAACCCCGGTGTACAAAAATCAGTGCAAGTTTGCGTTTGTTGCCGCGCGAGGCAAAACGTGGGGGCGGTTTGGAGGAGCCCGTTGGATAAGGCTACTGTAACGGGAACTCCATAGGCGCGACACACAATTACAAGTTGCGGGATCGATCCGAAGTATTTTTCTTTCTCTGGGTGTCCGCGTCGACCAGGATGCACGTCGATACGGCTCAAGAAATGCACCGAGTATACCAGGCAATGTATTTTGGAATGTGTTTTGGGCTCTGCACACATGTTATACTTTTGCTAAGGCCAGTACGTCCGATTGTCGCCGGACTCGGATACCTAACAGGTTTAGCAAGCTATACGCCAGAGACGTCAAGCCATATACAAAACCAGTCCATCACCTACGTCGTATACCGTAAACGTTTTGCCACCGACCCTTTCCCTGAATTTCGGTGAAGGGTACACTACAATAGATAAAGCTGACAGCTAAATCGTCCCTACATATAACTACAACCCCCAGATATAACATACTGCCACGCAAAACTTCATACAGGAGAGGGGACTGGAACACAAACTTAAGTTCGACTATGACCCCCTCCCCCCACAAACGTGCTCGTTCAGCCAAGCCAATTATATACCTCGAAGTATACAGTGTACAGTATACGATTAATAGGTACCAGGCATGTTTTGCAGCCCATACGAAAAAGTTCATCTTAATAAAAAATCTGGGTTATGTGAGATATAAAAACTAGCAAGGATAATACCATACGTTGGTTTAGACAACTGATCCTTTTTTTCTTTTGTTAACTTTTGTTTTTCGTGAAGTCCAACCCCCCCAAAACACTGTCACGCGCGTCTCCGCACAAGCAGACAGTGAAGGCATCCGCACTTCTGCCGCAATATACGACGGCTTCGTTCGAAAACAATGGTCGTTACACCCTTACATTCTGCGGACATCACGAAGCAAATCAGTTCAACAGCGTGTCTATTGATAGTAGGGTGCCAAACCTGGTTGATTCGGTCATTCTCGGGTAGGCTCCCGGATACCCCCAAAGGCAGGTAGGTACCCGGGTACCCCCAGAGTCAGGTAGACATCCGGGTGCCCCTAGAGTCGGGTAGGTACCTGGGTGCCCCCAGAATCGGGTAGGTACCTGGGTACCCCCAGAGTCGGGCAGGTACCCGGGTACCCCCGGAGTCGGGTAGGTACCCGGGTGCGTAACCCCAGCGAGTATACCCTACTAAACATACGCAAGAAAAATAATCGTGTAAACCATCCTTTGAAGCGACACACACTGCGGGTGCACACCTAGGCCACAACAACAACAACAACAGCAACAACAACAACAACAACAACAACAACAACAACAACAACAACAACAACAACAAAAATCATAAACTGAAAACAAAATGGATGACTCACATCGTACACAGTCTTGCGGAGCACGTCCGGCTCAGGGATCTCCAGCGGCCGCAGCTCCGCCACGACCTTCGCAACATCCCCTCCCGCCTGACGAGCCTCTCGGATGGACGCGGCCGCCTGCCAGATGCGCTCATCGGTGGCGCTCTCCTCGAACTGCGCCTCGAAAAGACTGATGTCAGATTCCAGACTACTAGCCGCTTCCGCATAGCGGTCGAGGTAGAAAAGGACCAATCCCAGTGGCCACGCGCGCGAGGCCGTTTCACTGGGAATGGAGGCGGGCGGGAGAATCGGGGAGAGGGAGCGGGGGGGGGGGCGGTACGCATAGGTAGGGTTAGGGTTGAAGCAATGGAGGCGGGCGAAAGGGGGCAAGCGGGAGGGGGGTGGAGGGGGGAGGGGGGACGCAAAGGCAGGGTTGGTAGTGGAGTACTGGAGGCGGGGGGAGCGGGGGTACGCTGAGGTCGAGTTAAGGTTGAAACAATCGAGGCGGGCGGGCCGCAGGGGGAAAGGGGAGGAAAGAGGGGAGTAAAGAGGGGAGTACGCAGAGATAGCGTTGGGATCGAGCAATGGAGGTGGGCGGGGGTCGGAGGCAGGGGTAAGGGGAGGGAGAATGGGAGCGGGTAGGAAGGGACGCGGAAGTAGCGTCTGAAGTGGATCACTGTGGGCGCGGGGGGGGTACTTATGCCGTGCATGATCGCAGTCGTACGACCATAGACCCATGCATCCGTACAATGTTGGGACGGAGCACGTCGGGTTTTCACCCACCAGACAGACAGTGCTTGCACCAAGTACGGAGCGCCGTGAGGTGTTGGGCAAGTCGCATGGGGGTGGGAACGCAAAGGCAGAGGTAGGGTTGGGATTGGAACGCAGGCGCAGTAGGGACACCATTGTAGGAGCACAAGGGTCTATCAGGAACCATCAGGTGCGGTGCATCGCCTTCCTCGACACCTGCTTGGACTGCTCTCGGTTCGATGAAGCATGCAGGAAGCCACCTCGACGACTCGACGATCGGCGCGCGCGTGCATAAGGGGTGTGGAGGAATCGGGGCAGGCATGGACCGAGTACCGGACACCTATCAAGGACAAGTGGTACTGGCGGTAGATAAACTATCACTGCCGTCACCTTAGCGCATACGCAGCTAGGACAAGTGGTACTGGCGGTAGATAAACTATCACTGCCGTCACCTTAGCGCATACGCAGCTAGGACAAGTGGTACTGGCGGTAGATAAACTATCACTGCCGTCACCTTAGCGCATACGCAGCTAGCTTTAGTGCTTAGCCTGTCAAGAGTGGAGCTTAGGCGTCCAGGCGTTATGGCATTTGTATGGGCAGAGGAGGTATCCTCTTCCGGGGGCGTGTGACGGTGACAATCGGGGCAGCTACCGCGGCGACGTTCGGATTGGCAGGAGCGACAGCCACGACCAAGAGGGGCATGCCAGCAGCCTGTGCGGCTGCCGCTAAGAATTTTAGTGTATTCCTGTAGAACCCCATCGGGCAGCCTCAGGGCAAGGCAAGGTAGGGGGAGATCCAACCGCCCAGGAAATTTAGCGGCCACAAACAACATCGACATGTTCACGGAGGTATACCAGTGCGGCCAAGCTGATCTGGATGACACACCTCCCTGCAGCAGGATAGCCCTGCCTCGATGGCACCGATCGCGACATGGTCGCCGCAATGCGTCGCGATAGCAATCTCCGGGTCTCCGTCGCTTATTCCCGGGCATCGTTTGAAACTATAACTGGTAGGAATCCATCGGGCTCCCCTGCTTCTTCCGTGTCCTTTCTCTGTACATCGTGTGACGCCGTCATACGAGTAGACACGGAAAATCAGGACACACCGGGTCCGCTGCCCCCGCTGCCGCCGCCACGCCCTTTGGTTTCGCATTTACATTTTCATCCTACCGCGTGAACCTTCGGGATTTGACAGGGAAAAAACGACGAAAGCAAAGGACGACTACAGCATCGGTCACACGCATAATCTCGGGCTGCTGGGATACGGGGGTGCTCCCCTGCTTCTGCAACCTTTCCGCATATCGTGTGACGCCGTAATACGCGTACGTCGTAGTCATGTCAAAGCAGAAGGCGCCGGGCGCGCTGTCCCCGCTGCCGGAACTGCGCGCTTTTGTAGCACACTCGAATTGTAGGCCTGTTCGTGTTGCGTAACTCTTTTGGGAACGAATAAGCTAAGGAAGAATACAGCATCGGACACACGACTACGTACTGTATGTTCCAGGGCTGCTGGGTTTTAGGATGCATGGCCGCACTACATCGTAAGGAAACGTGAGACACGCGCAGCATGACGCCACCCGTAGTTCTGCACGCTCACATGACAGTACTATTGGTATTAAATGCCAGTACCTGGTAGACGGTTTGAGACTACCGCACCTGTCCTTTGTTTTGTCGCTGTACTCGGGTCCCGAAATGACTAAAAATTGCCGTTAACCTGCAACACTGACAATGCAATGCAGCCCTGGCAACTGTCTATTGAAAGCGCTGCTGTACGGGCGGTGTGGTGCTGTGCGCGTGTCCCACACGTCCTCTGTAGGGAAATAAGTAATACATACCTGGTATATCATATGTCCCAAACTCGGCAGACTACGAAAAGCTGCTTGCTGTGGTCGATGCTGAAACCGCCCCTTGTTTCGAAGCTGTTTTGTGGCCTATACTATAATCAAGTCGCAGAAGGGTTACAAAAGGGTTACTACTGACAGCAGTACGCGGCAGATGTTAAGAATCTCTCATTTTTGGCCAGATTGGAATTGTTACGTAAGACTGGGTGTGTTCCACACTATTTTCAGTACAAAGAGGTCGCATTCGTATTTTTTCCCCATAACCTCAATATCAAATTATTATTAAACAATTATCAAGATTGTTAACATCTGTCGCGTGCTGTATATATGAGTATTCACAGTGACTGTTTCGTATCGTAACCCATTATTACGGTTCCATGACACCTCTTATACTACTGGAACATGAACACGAATAAAGCCAGGCTGAGATTTATAGGAAAACGAACGAATTCGGTAGCGCCGTTATCTCGAAGTTACGTAGTTCAGACAGCACTCCCAACGGGAAAAATGCAGCCAGGGCCAGCGTCCCTGGTTCTTACTACTACTAATAATATCACAATATGTCCTGTATACCGTTAATACGATTAACCGTAGGGTGCCGGGGGCGACGAGGACGCAGCAATGGTTACTTCGTGCCCAACTGTATCCTAGCATCGCGCAAAGTATTTGAGGCACACTTGGAAGACCATTGTAACACAGAGAGTGCAAGAAAGCACATTACGACTACGCTCCGACAATTCGCTAAAAGGTCGAAACTTCGGAGTGCCGTTCTTAGCCGGAAACTAGGAAAAAGAACAAACTTGGACCCGAGAAAGGGGACACTCTGATAAGAAGGACGCCACCACCACCACCAATCAATACTAATGTAAGGCTGACTCTTAAGCAATGTTATTTTGTGATTGAAAACGGAAGGGAGTCGGATTTCGCACCTTAAAAAATCCCACCACATCGTTATTAGACGTGCTATCTTATGGTAATTTTGGTTTATTTCACGGGGGAATCAGGAAAAACAGAACATAACACGAATTTTGGACTCCACGACACGCACGAGTCACCCATGCCGGGTTGGGCGATCAACCTTCATTACCACCCCCTCGAAGAAAGGGAACGGAATGCGGAACTTCTAGAGGAGCTACGTAAGGGCTTTCCTACTGCCGTCGCAGGACCAGCAAGGAACTCTCGCTTTCACGGAGCACGAGTTGCGTGCGGCCGTTGTAGTCAGAAAAAATACCCGTTAGACTGTCTGGGTTGTCTCGAAGCGCAGCTGCTGTTGGACGGCCACAGCACACGCGATATCGGCAAAGGTTATACTGACGTTCTCCCTCTACGTGGTGGTCGATGCCCGGGTGCTGTGTCCCAGCTGTGCACCAGAGTAGGCACGCCCGTATCGTCGTGATCCGTCATAGCCCACAGACCCCAGTCTATAACCCATACACAGTTGTATAATGCCTCCGAGGTCTCGTGCAAAAGCATGTCCAATCACTCTTAAAAGTGGCTGAAAAATGCCGGCAAAAAAAAACATTTGGTCAGATTTTATCGATGATAATATCTCGGAGGAACATTTTTTCCAAAAAACAGGCCCCATAAGACGCGATTCTGATCAAATCTGATCACATTCGGGTCCAAATATCCCGAAGCCTCCGCAAAGATTCGTAAAATCGCCTGAAATACTATTGCATAAGAGTCAGCCTAAAACGCACCCCAGGCGGGACTCGCCATGTTTATTCCCTGTGTTGCTACGTCTTTTCGATACGAGTTTCTGTGTCTTATCGTAGTTTGTCACCACAAAACAATAACTTGTCGTACTCACGGTATCTCATACCAGGTAACTCTGATACGTCTCCAAGAAGAATCAACACTTCGTGCCGACACTATTATACTATGGAGTACTACTGGGTGTGCTGGGTATGCTGCGTGCCGTTAGGTAGAAATAACGGTGTACGATTTACTTCGTATGAAGACGACACACATGATCTTCGGCCCAGATTTATGATACTTGTGAGTGTTGTTACCTACTGAGCTACACATAGGGGGAACATATCGATCGATTACCCAGCCCACGGTAATCCTTGTAACACTTTCCCTTCCTCTGAACGGCGGGATCTTTGGGACGTAACGGCACCGTATACGGCCGTACATTGACTTACGTCGTACCCGCTTCGTTTCAATACCTGGGGAACCAGGAAAAACTGCTTTTAGGGACGCACGCGCAAGCATTTCTATAAAATAAACGTTCGACGAAGTGAGCTTCGAACCCGTGTCCTGCCGACGGCGCCATGCCGACGAAGCCAAATGTGAGGGTGTTACCTGCTGAGCTTTATACTAGTAGGGGTAAAATATCGATCGATAACCCAGCCCAGAGTAATCCTTATAAGATACTACTGCTGCTGCTGCTGTGCTGGCCAGATATTGACTGGAGGAGTAGGTTGCGCCGTTGTATCTGGCGCCTGGCGCCCAAGTAAATAGCTCGTAAAAATGTCGAAACGTCGGGCAAGAGACGAGAGACCATCAGGCATCAATGTTAAGTCGCACACGTAAAAGAGTCCAAACGTCCGACAAGGTTAGGGAGACCACCAAAACTCGATACGGCACCTTGCGTTGCTTCGTTCCCCTCCCCGGCTGTACTACTGTTCGTAGTGCTGTGCTGTTTACCAGGTCGTGTTAACCCTTTTAGAACCGCGCCCACGTTTTTGAGGCCAAACTACTTGGATTTAGTGTAATATACTATTTACAGTAGTAAAACGGTTAAGCCCTAACCACCAGCAACCCTCAATATCGCCTTTGGCCCAGGTACTGATATACCTTGTACCGTCTAACATTCGTGTCACAGTCAAGATGACATGCCCCCTGCGACGAATGTCTGAGCCGATTTTCTCCAACCCAAGGGGAGAACACAACTTAGACAACACCAACAATGGCAGCGTTGGCAAGAGCTCGTCGTCGAGATGTTTCCATCAACGCATTGCTCGGCGTTTACGTTTGCACTCTCCCCCTTGTCAAGAAAATCCGCTCGGAACTTTGTCAGAGGTCAAGGGCGCTGTGTTGTCTCGCGTGTTATGCGCGGTGCCGACTGCGTGCTTGCTGCATTTCATCGACTCTACAACCGCAACAAAGTCAGCAGTAGCAGAGTACGAGTAGTAGCAGTCTCCTGCGCCTACGTACGTATGATACTCGTGCTCGTATGCCCATGCCATGCGAATATCGCTGCGTGCCGTGCAAACGTGTCAGATACAAAAATAAACGAGGTTTACTACTGGTTGTACTTTCGAGTAATATGTTCTGCTCGTAAACCGTACCCCGGGCCCCGGCCTCCTGCCTGGTATCGCAACGCATTCGTGCAATTATTTACACACTCCGTCTTCTCGTCTTTCTTCTTTGTTCGCCAACAAGAAATAGAGATACGCTCGTAGAACGGTGTGGTGCGGTGTATCCTCATCCTCATCCTGATCCGTCTCAGCTTCCCCGTTCATGTTGCCATCATGTTGTCAACACGCAACGTAACCTGGGCACGGGATGCTATTCGTAGAAGACATGTGCAACGACACCGACGTTCCTGCCTGGTGTGTGCACAGCTGCGACAAGCTTGCACCTGCACTCTAAGCAAACTAACAGCACATCCCCATCCCGCAACGTCGTCCACTGGCCCTACAGCTTGCTCGTGGTACCCACCTGAGCTCGTTTGCTGCGGCGTAGTCTTCGGCCGCCCTGTCGAGCAAGCCCATCTTGAGGCAGGCGAGCCCGCTTGAACACTTCCGTTCTATAGCAACCTCACGGGCATCCAGAGATTTCCAGTACTCCTCTTCCAGCTCCTTCACGTGCCGTTCAGCGGCCTCAATCTGCCGAAGGTTCTCCTCGGGAATCTCATCTCTTCTCAGACGAAGCCTGGTGGATGTCCGCCCTGAGAGGGAGGCAGTAGCACAGGCAGCGTGCGGCGCTCCGGGAGGTGAGGCTTGATTGGCAGAGTAGCCACGACACCAGAACGAAGGAAAAGCAAACCCCGATCCTCTCGCCGGGAGTGTCAGCAAGGAAGTCACGATGCTCGCAGCTCTTAGGCCCATGATGAACACCACACTCACTGCAATGGGCACCGCAGCAGACACATGGACAGCAGCGCTGACTTCAAAAACCGAAATCGAGGAGAAAATCCTCCCTGCATATAAACGCCTTCGATATCATAACAACAATTTGAATTTTCCGGCACCACGAGAAAAAAGCACAAGCCCTGCAACGGCGCGCGAAGACAACGCCGCTAGTCTCGGGCTAGCCAGGCACCGAGGGCGGAGATCGTGGGAGGAGGGTGAAATTTGGTGAGTTGTGCGTTGGATTAATGCTGCGATCTCTTCCCTGGGAGGGTGCTATCGCCTCTCATCACCGAGCTAGATCGGCCGGGGACCGAGAAACTAACCCGAAAAATGGTACCAATTGATTGATTGATTCCGTCGTTGCATGCCCATAACATCCCAGCCCACCCGACCCCAAAGTATGTACCGTCCTTGTTGCCTCACGAGGGCGGACGAGCCCCATGCACAGTATAGCCTCATTGTCCCTCATTTCCCGCATTCCCCTCTATCAGAACGCCAGAACTTGACCTAGGGCTGGAGGATGCCCAGCCGGAGCATCGCGGAGTCCCAGTCGAATGGAGATGCCGGCGGCGCGAGCAGGCCTGAATTGGTGCATTCCGACCACAACAGCTACTTGTCCGCGCCTCTCGATCTGAGGGCCAGCCTGAGCACGAAGCCCGACAATCTCGATCATGGGAAGGAGCTGGCGCTTGAGATGGATGGGGAGTGGTTCGGGGACGCGCAGGAGGCGGCCTCTTCAGCTGTGCAGAAGGTATTGCTCGTCGCTAGCCGCGTGCCTTGTCCTCTCTTGCCCCCCCCGCTTCAAAAGAGAGACAGAAGTTCGTAGTGTTTTTAGTATACTCGTACAAGACGATAGTCCCAACGACAAAGCTGAATGGCGGAACATCGCACGAACATCGAACGATTTAAACACACAACCGAATTTCGGATCGAATTCGTCCTTGCATGACGATCGCCAATTTGCAATGCAATCGTACAGCGTACCCGACAGGCGACAGCATACGTAAGGGCCGAGAGCTCGAGGTACTGCTGTACGTACACAATGCTGGTAGAACGCCACAGACTCTAGGTCGCTGCCTACTGCCACCAGGTAGAAAGGAAGGTTTAATGTGAAGAACACACACACACACACACACACCAGGTACCTGGTATGTACCTGGTATGTCGTACGTAGGTCTTGCAGCTTGGAACTGGGTATGTATGTCCATCATCGTCATGATGCGTGCCTTTCCAGTACCGAAGTATCTACAGCAGTAGATACAGTATAGGCCCGCCCGTACTCCCCTCGCCTTCTGCATGCCTCTCTTGCCTGTTTTTCGATTTCCCCTTTTTCCTTCTCCCTTTTCTTTCTATTTTTCGTTTCTCTTTTCTCTCTCTTGTTCCTGCTTGGTAAATAAAAACAAAAAGGAGCAAAATAACTACCAGGCACCAGGTACCATAGCGAAAGAGCTACCAGGCACCAGGTACCACCATGGTACCTGGTGCCTGGCAGCTCTTTTGCTCCTTTTTGTGTTTCGCTTATCTTGAACGCGCGTGCGTATTCATAGCTATTAATTGCTCTCCCTGTTGATGGACTTTGCTTTTTGCTTTTGCTTTTGCTTTGCTTTCTTGGGTCGCCACCCCCCGCGTCTGCCTACCTGCGAGTATGCAAGCCTGTTTACTGCTGCTGTGTACCCGCTTGCGTTCTTACGCTCGCGTACTTTCTTCTTTCTTGTGTATTCGCTCGTGTTGCCATGCTTTCCTGCCTTTCTCATTCTTCTTCTCTTCTCTTTTTTGCCCCTTTTTTGCTTTTTTTCCTTCCTCCTTTTTGTTTATTTTTCTCTTCCTCTTTCATTTTCATTTTTCCTTCGGATCCATTTCACTTTCTCTTGGTGGAGGTGTACAATGTGCCACAGCAGCAGTTCATTATGTACTCGTATATCGTACGAGCTGGGCCAGCCATAAAATGGTTTAAACGTCGGATTGGCCATGCCCCCATCAATTTTTCGAGTTGGACTTGATTTTTTACACGGTGTATTTAATGCACTCGTCGACAGGTTGACCTTCGGCCCTATGCATTTTTTGTATTTTCTCCAAGAGACATGACCGATCCAAAAACCCGAAAAAAATACAAAAGCGACCAAAACTAGTAAACACAAAACAAGAAAATAAATAGGGCCGACAGTGAATGCCTTGATCGTTCGATTCAAATCCGGGGTTAGAAACTCAGTGCAAAATTCTCAAAATTGAGCGGGGCATCGCAGAAATGCCGTTTTTTTCGTAATGACTTGACTTAGTGTGTGGAATCGGTTTTGGTAATATCTCTTGATGGGTGGCCAATTGGGCAACGAGACTTTCATCGTTCTTCTCCTTGTGTCTTCAGCACTGTCTCCACCAAGTTTCGTTTTGATCGAAAACGAAGATTTTTATATACGTATGAATTTTGTGTAAAAAAGCCGGTGTTTTGAGTTTTCGCAGATATCTCAGCGAGATCAAGTCGGGGAAAAAAAAAGTATAGACATTTTCATACACGTTTTTTTTTGCATAAGCAGTGGTGTGTCAGGGTTATTAATAGTGCTGTCAATTTTAGTAGAGCCTAATTTTCAGTGGTTCACGAGATACGACTCAACATCGTATATAGCTTTAGCTTTATCCGTTTCACGGCTGGCCCAGCTCGTACTGCGTTGTACTTGGTGTTTTGTGTATTATTTCTTCCCTGGGATATTCTTGCACTCCAGAGCTTTTTTTTTTTAGCCTATCCTGTGACCACGGACTATCTTTTCGGCGATCAGTTATTTAGAATGTGAGAACAACAGCAGCAAGTGCGGCTGACAACCTTTACCTTTGGCAGGACGAGTCCTTCTCAAAGTAGGGCGGTCCCCGCATTATATCGGGACCTGCATGCCTCAATGTCACTACGTACAGCAGTGCGGGCGCAACCACACTACATGGTGTGTGTAGACTCGAGTCCGTGGGAAGGTTCCCGTTTTTGGTTTGGGGTCGGGTGATATTTAATCTTAACCCCTTTGCGAGCCAGATGTAAGAGACCACAACAATGATAACTGCTGTCGTACAGTAAGTATAAGCCGTGAGGGCATACGTAGTACAGGTAGATCATGGTAGGGCCGTACCGTACGGACTCCTTGCATTGTAACCCGGACACCTATTGTAATGGTACATTGCCTCTATCACGCAGCGGCGGTCCTTCTTTGCTGTATTCGTCGCTTTTGATGTTTTGATCGACGATCTGTCCCTCTCAAGTCCCTAGAGGGTTACGGCCACGGGTCGCTGGTCAGAGCGGGCTAAGTTTTGTAGTGCCGAGGCGTGTTTCATGTTTTCGGAGGTTGTTCCGATTTTATGTTGTTCTGTTGGTATTCGAGTCACGGCTTTCCCAAAGAACAGGCCTTTAGTTGACAGGCTCGCCCACTTGCGTTCTAAAGGCTAAATGCAGGCATCAGGCGATGTCAGAAGCGAGGCCACGCGGCATCAGAGAAGAACCAAATTGGCAAATTATTCCGGGTGTGACCAGGATGTGACACACGTATGTATGTATGTTGCATCACCAGCCGGTAGCAGTGCCCCTACCTGCTTGTTTCTCGGAGCTGCAAGTCTCTTGAACTGTGCCAGAGCCTCTGAGCGAATTTCGCTGCTGTAGGGCGCTTTCTCTAGCCCCATAAAGCCATAACCACCACTTAGGAATGCAGCGGTTTTACCATTTCTACCTGCCGACGACTGAAGTTGTATTATAGAGGACGGTGCTCGATTTCGCGGCTTTTAGTTGTTGTTGGTGCCTTGTGGATTAGGCCATCCGTGACCTCTGGTCGTTTTCGAGCTGGCTTACGTTTCGAGTTCGTCGGTATTGCATGTTTTTGGCTTTTTGACAGCACCGACCTCGAGCCACACAGCTGTAGTTCACTACGTACGAGCAGGTGAGGGAAACCCTCGTACGTCGCAATGGCGTACAAGATTCCGTGCTGACTGCTGACCCTGATTACACCTTCACGGCAGATTTTCTTCGCACGGAAATACAAAACCACCCTAATATTGCCCAAACCAAGAAACCCCATTATATTCCCTATACGAATATGTATAGGTACCAAATGGACATTTTCCCGGAATACTTTCACTTTTCACCTCCGGCCGCGGGTCATTTCTCGCGCTATCGGCTGCGGGGCACGCGCGGGGCCCGCGTGTGCACCACGGTGCCAGTGCGGGTCCAGCCCGAGGCCCGTGGGGCGTGCTTTGGGCCTTCGAAGTCGCGAATTCTGGCAAATAACTCAGGGGAGACGTTCCGACTTGACACCGCCTCGCAACTATTATGCAAAACCTGATGTACGAGAGGTACGGCTGTTTTTTTATCCGCATGAGAACGGAACACCGACAGTACGCACCACGCACGAGACAACAAGGACCACACCGACTTGACATTGAGCGAGGCACACATCAAGCGTCGTGCAGCAGTAGTAGTTGATACTATGTTGCATGCGTTTGTTCTCTCTAGGCTGTGTACGTAGAGCAGTAGCAGTTGTACGAGACGCATTTTACGTACAATTTTAAAATTTGGTTCCATTATTTTGGAATCTACGTGGAGTACGTACACAAGATCTACGAGTAGGCAGGTGTGCATATCATATCTACATATCTACATACCTCTATCTACGTAAACGATAGGCCGATCTCTCATAGCCGTGTCGTCGGTGCTTTGCCACATGCCACATACCAATACTCCTTCAGTACGAGATAGAGAGTGGTAAGCAGGTACTGCTGTATGTTCAGTTGTACGTACGTACAGCAGTGCATACGTTCAGTTGTACGTACGTACAGCAGTACGTACGTACAGCACTGGGGTGTGTCCTGGGTGTTCAAAGTCGTGAATTCTGGCAAAATTTGGAGCAAACCGTGGCATATACTGCTGTATTTTTTACAGAAATAAAGTAGTAGCGACGGCCATTCCTAACGAAATTAATGTGACGAGATGATATCGTATCTGAGGCTCGTACAGTTATGTGTGTTTGGTGTATGCGCTTCCAGCAAAACCTCCCCCTCTGATTTTAATATCACCCCATTGCTTTACAGCAGCGATTAAAACCAACAAAAAAAACGCTACTACCCGTCACGGGTATGGATAACACTTCATACTCGCCGAGAATTTGGGCCCAGGGCACCCGGGTATCCAGCTAATCGACGGGCACCCTTAGACGAGTACTCGGCTGCTAAACGCGTACCTGAGTACCCGCCCAAAAGGTATTACGTACGGGTGAATACTCTTATCTAGGACCGGGGCGGGACTCGTCGGGCAACAGCTCTGTCATAACTATCTTCTGTATACTCTGCTGTACAGTGTACAACGGCCGTGATAACTACAGTACCACTGTGGGATCGACTTTAAATCCTACAAAAAATAGTTACGCGTAGATCGACTTCAGAAACAAAACAATTCGTTGAGCCTGGACACCAAGCTGAAGTTTCTCAACACCGGGAACCCACTGTACCTCAGATACGATATCATCTCGTGACAGTTGTTTCGTTAGGAATGGCCGTCGCTACTACTTTTTTTGCAGTCTATGCCACAGGTTTGCTCCAAAAATTAAACTATGAAGCATGTGCGATATATTTTCACCTTGCGACACCCCCGGGATTTCAAGTGACCAACATCCCGAAGGGGAACCTTGTACAGTATATACAATAAAACGCGGGGATCGGGGCAAAGCAGCCCTACTCTTTTAACCTACATTACAACGAAGGATAGGTTGGGGGGGGAAAGTTCGACCCGTGGCCTTAAGATGATAGTTAACATGATAGCCCTGACCCTTAAAGCCCAAAGCAACCCAAAAGCCGGTAAAATGATGCCTGCTTGATGTCTGGCCTGTGAGGTTCTCCAACAGACTCTCGAGACTGCAAATGCAGTGGTAGGTTTTCTAGCTCAGTACAGGACAGCAGGAGTATGTACCAACACACCGGCGGCAGTGCAGCCGTCCTCAGCTGGCTACAGCCCCGCCGCACGAGCAGTACACGCGCACGATGTCATGTGCGGCTACTGTGTAGTAATCTGCTATGGCTGTGATTCAAAACCCGCAACAGATCACCTCGCACCCCGGCTCTCCTCGCGTCAACAGCTGCCACGCTTCGAGTTAATTCCTTCGTGCCTCGGTGCTTTGGTGTGTATATGTGTTGGGGGATTTTCAAAGGCCTTTTTTTTCACAACCAATTGTGGAATTGCGTCCAAAGCCACACATGCTGCTCTTTTTCAACGGGATGCGTTCCGCCCCGCCGAGCCGAGCAGGGCCAGTGAAACCAAAATGTCATGTTTACCATTTTCCCGCTATGCTGCTTCATGTCATACAGTAGTACTTGTGTCTGTATCTGCTGTACTACACCACCCTCAAAATCTCAGTACGTACTGTGAGGCAGTCACGGTGCTAAAATCAGCCGCGCTTCAAGCTTCTCCATTTGTGACAGCCACGAACGGTGCTACTGCGTGTGTGAGTGTGTAGGTCATCCTAGGACCTCCATTAGGATCTTAAAGATTACTATTAATAGGAACACAATCGATCTCAAGAAGAGCGGTGCAATTTCAGTTCTATTTGCATGTGTTTCACTCTCTGCTGCTGCTGCTGTCTGTACCACACAGTCCTCTAAGTTCTTTACTTTGTGGCAGCCACGAACGTTGCCTCTGTAGTGTGCTTGTGTGTGCGTGTTGTGTGCCCTCAATCTGGACGATTTCGACAAACAGCTACCCTCATTTCCAAAAACACCCGCGCATAACTCAATCCAGTCCAACACAAGCGGACAACAGCATCGAGCCTTACACAGGTTAATATACCTCCCATAGGCTTATATATTGGAACGCCTGTGTAGCCCCTTTTCAACTTACGACACGTTCGAGATTTCAAGCTGACCACATCCCGAAGAGGAACGTAACCTTTGTAGTCCTTGTTGTGTCATACACTTATGTGGTGGTATCGTCGTATTTTTTTTGGCGGAAAAAATACACACGAGTAGGCTGCTCCAGTTGCGTACGGACATGTGTGGCGTTCTATAATACTGTACCTGGTATGCTTTTGTATCTGACTGCCGCGTTGGTGTCTCGATTTTTTTTTGCTGTTGTTCACAATAAGGACATCAATGGGTTGGCTTACGTATATCATACCTGGTATTGTCTTTGCATCTTACCGACGTTGTTGGTGGCTCGGTTTTTTCTGTTGTTGTTAATTGTTAATAGTAAGAACATCAGTGAGTTGGCTTACATCGCCTTCCAACAAACCACTATACATACCATACATCTATATATAGCCGTGAAGTCCAGCTACCTCTGAGCCAATCATATACCTGGTACGAGTATATCAGACTTGCAGTACGAGTACATACCGGTCCCTTTCAATGGTGGGTAAGAACGGTGTGCAGAAGTTGGAGGTCCCTTATATAGGTACCGTTTGCCCTTATCGCGGGGTCCCTTAAAAAGGACCACCTACTACCTACTGCTGTTCCGGTATGCTTTTGAAGTTCAATATTATTTGCCTCTTGGTGCTAATAGTTCGCATACAGCAGCAGTAGGCAGTGGGGCTCGTGCTCGATACTCGGCCTATGAAAGACTCCAAGGTATAATATCATACCGGGCAGTCTCGTATACTGCTGTAGTACCTGGTACCAGGCACCTATGGTACTGCTGTGCGTAATACACATCTAAAAAGTGTAGTGGTCAATGTCAGCATTGAAGAAGCTGCGCTATGATACCGCAACATCGGAGGTGCGAGGCCATCGCACCATCGCTTCTCTCATATGTATGGCATATGGTACCTGTGATACGATATGTACAACATGCTGCGCCGGCAATTTTTCTACTGTATGACCTGGCAGCCTGGTACACTGTACGTACGGGATGGTGTCGGAAGTATATACCTGCTATTTCATACCAGGTGCTACAGTAGATATGTAGATACCCCTGGTACTACTTATTACCGGTAGTTTAAGTTAAATTATTCTGTTGCAGGCAGTATTTTGTATTTGCCGACACTCCCAAGTATTCTGTTCCAGGTAGTATTTTGTGTATACAAGGCATTTTCATATAGTTGTGTATACCTTGTACGTACTCGGTGCAGTAATACGTTCCTGGTATTCGTAGTATATCATATACTGGTATCATACCTGGTATAGCTACGTATTGTTCTTAAATTTTTGAGCACTGTAATGTGACGTGTTTCGTTCACGCGTTGCTCGATCCATGTGATGAAGTTTTCGAAACATAATCAGTCCTAGACCAATATTACCGCCGCCGTCACCACCACCACCATAACCACCATCAGCACCTGCACCCCAAGCACCACTAACGCGGCGCAGCAGCAGTTCATGCTCTAACTTCACCTCCCGCGGTTGTGTGTCTTGTGTGTCCCCTCCCACACCCCCCCCCTCCCTCCTCCCGACCAAAGCAAAACCGCGAGCCGGACTCCCCCGCGATGACTCTCCTGCGCTCCATCACCAAAGCTTCCGCCGATGCAGTCCCCGGGCTGTCCGCCTCCCCCTTGCCCTGGGAGGGCCACCGCTCGCGCCTACGACCGCGTGAGCAGTACTCTCGACCGGGAGCCTCGGGAGGCGACAGCGGCGGCGGTCGTGGCGGCGGCGGAAGCCGCGGTAGCCCGACCTCGCCGGGTGACTTCTACCGCCTCCCGTGGTACCGTAGGCCTCTCCCGTCACCGAGACCGTCGGGTGCCGCGGCGTCGCTAGACTTGAGGCGGCGGCACTCGATGCTCAGCGCCCCCCGCTCGGGCTTGAGGCCGCCGAGCACGATCGTGGAGGGCTCGCTCGTTTCTGGGGGTGCGGGGGCGTCGAGGGGTAGGACCGCCGCGAGAGATCCGCCGAGACCTGCCCCCGGCCAGCAGGCCCCCACCAGCGGGGGGTTTGTGGCGCCGATGCCGCGCGTCCGTGGAGCGGCGAAAACGCCCCAGCCGCCGTCTGATATGGCACCGACGGTGCCCCCCTCGCAGCAATCCGCCGCTGCCGGTGCTACTGCGGCAGCTACCGCCGCCGCCGCCGCCGCCAGCGCCACAGACGTGTCAGAAATGGCGACAGCTGCTCAGGTTTCGGAGAATGAGCAGGAGGAGGACAGGGGGGAGCCGGTGGGGGTGTTGGAGGTGGTGGTGACAGATGGGGCTACGGCTGGGGCGAAGCCGAGGGCGAGTGACCGAGACGTCGTCGCGGAGGGCGGTCCTCCTGCGAACGCAGGGGTCGGTGCCGATGTTGCCGTGCGCGAGGTTTCTGGCGGCGAGGATTCGGGGGAGATAAGGAGGCTGAAGGCGGAGCTGGACAGGCTGAAGCGCGAGATGGCCGCGATGGCCGCGGCGACCGCGGCAGCGACGACGCCGCAGCCGGGAGCCACGCCGGGCAGCGACTTCGGGCCGCCAAGGATAGAGGTGACCACGCCCGTCCCTTCCGAGGGGCGCTCGGCCTGGCAGTGGGCGGACGGCAAGCCGCCGGGCGTCAGCGAGCGACCGAAGTCGACTCGGAACTTGGGGCGGGCCGTGCGCGCGGACGACTCCTGGATGCAGCGGAGGCGCAGCGGGCGCTACCACCACCGCCGGAGCAGCAGCGAGACGTTAACCAGCGCGTTCGTCGGCGGAGTCTTGGCCGGCAGCGTGCTCCCGACACCGACGAGCGACGGCGGTAGCAGCGGTGGTCAGCTGTCGTTCAGCAACCGTGGCGGCGGCCACCACCACCACCACTCCGCCGTTGACGCGCTGAGCCCGCCTCGGCACAGCCTCGGAAGCCTCGGCGAGGGGCCGTCCCCCGCCTCCGGCGAGAAGGCGGAAGGCGCCGCCGCTGCTGCCGCGGAGAGGAGGGCTGGCGGGCGCGGGTCGTCGGCGGGGGGGGACCGCGGAAGTCAGAATGGAAGCCAGGGCGGTAGCGCCCGCAGCAGCGCTTCAGTACGCCCTTTTCCGGTGTTCTTTCCCGTGCAAGCTTCGCGAAGGGCCAGGGGGGCTGAGGCATTAGCGCCGCCGCCTCCGAAGAAGGTTCCACGCGACGGGCCAGCGGCGGCGGTGGCGGCGGTGGTGGCAGTGGCGGAAGCGGCGGAAGCGGTGGAAGCGGTGCAGGCGGCGGTGACGACGACGGCGGAGGGTGAGAACGCCGTAGCGAAGAAGGTTAACGGCGATTCGGGGGAGCTTACAGCTCGTGCCGGTGGCGCTGTGAAGCGGGATAGTGGTGGTGGTGGTGGTGGTGGTAGTGGGGGTGGCGGTGGTGGCGGTGCTGGTGGCGGCGTTAGCGGAGCGGAACCTGGAACGTACGATAAGGTGGTCGTGTCGTCGCCCCCGGCTGTGACGGCGGGACGGCGCCGCGAGCGGCCGAGCGTGGGACGCGCGCGGGTGTGGCGCTGGGTGCTCGCGCAGAGGACTGGGAACCAGACGGTGCGACAGGCCTTGCTGACACACGGGCTGCCGCCGCTGGATAGGAGGCACATTTGGGCGGCTTGGGCTGCGGTGGCGAAGCCGGAAGGGTGAGTTTTCTGTGAGCTTTGGGGGGGTTTTTGGGAAAAAGGATTGTTTCTTTTTGCGCCTGGGGAGTTTTTTTGGAAAAGCAATGGTTTGCTTTGCGTGTCATTGGGAGGTATTTGGGAACGTGATTGTTTTCTATGCGTGTTTGGAGGCTTTCGGGGAGGTGTTTCCGTGTTGTCATTGCGGGTCGAGTGCTTTTTGGAAAACGGGTTGTTTTTGTTTGGCATTGATCGTCCCGATGGTCTAGTGGTATCCTCGGATGCTACTAACAATAATTGGTGTCTGGGGTTCGCATATCACGTTAGTTGTACTTTTGAGTGTATTTGCAAAAATAAATAAATAAAACGGAACCAACTGCTGAGAGCGCCTAACAGCGTGGGTAGGCGCAATTCGATGCGAGTCGACGAGGGAAGAAAAGGCCAAAGTCTTGTCGCGATAAAAATACAAGGCATGAACCGTAGTGTAGGGAAGGAGGGAGAAGAGCCTTCTTTGGGACCCCGGATCTGAGTTACGACTAGGAAATAGCGACAAAAGACGGGCGAAGACAGTAAATGGGATGGGGGAAAACATATATATGAGAGGTTTTTGGGAAACTGATTGTTTTATTTTACGCGTTGAGATTGAGAGGCGCTGGGAAAAGTATTATTGTAGACCAGCGCGCGAAGCATCTATAGGGCTTTCCCTTCAAAGCAGGCGCCAGACTCGTAAGTCTAAGTCGAGGCACGTTAAGCAAATCACGAGTATAGCAATAAGGCATGCTACCCTACAGCAGATATATATGTGGGACCTGTTATGCGAAGACAAGCATCGTGTCTGGTTACACCGAAGCTGACGGCCGCCAATGGGGCCGCCGGCTCTCCTGTAGCCGCAGGGGGCTGTCGTTGGTTGGGACGATTGGATTGTGGGTATGTTTGTTCTCTGGGTATGTTGGTAACACGCCGAGATGCCCCCGAGTATATAGTCTGCCACGCTTGTCCTATGTCGCGCGTGTCCTCTGCCACCCCGCTCCTACTAGCATTGACTGTCTTGTCAACTTCTTGGCAACTTCTTGCCGATCGGGGCGAAGGTAAAGGGGCACACGCTATTGACTACGTAGGTCGGCAACGGTAGAGACGGTCATACCATGTTACGGCGACCGAGCACACAACTGTTTCTTTATTTTTGATCGCGGATTGATTTTCAAGCGCGGCGTGGAATCGTTCGGCCGTCCTCTCGAGGCAGAACCTGAGGCCTCACACGACACTCGTAGCCATGCTGTAGCTTCTTTGTCTCGCAGCGTTTCTTGGCGAAGCCTGACGGGACCAATCACCCCCACCTCCCATCTCCTCCCCCCCCCCCCGCTCTTGCCCCGCTCCTCTAAAACAGTGTTGCGGGCCGTAGGGCGGGTGCGCCGTCTGATCCCGCCGCGCAAGGGTCGGTGGCGAGCATCATCGTGCACGATGTACAGCGGACGAAAATCGTGCACCCGCTCTTTGCAAGTGGCGGGCCGGGGATGGCTATGTTGAAGCGGGTGCTGCTCCGATGTGCCGAGCTGGGAGCCGTGAAAGAAGCCGGGTACATTCAGGTGGGGGGTTCGGGGTAACTGAGGTTGCAATGGGGCAGGGGAAGGAAGGGGGGGGGGTAATGAAACTCCACCTGGCTAGATTTGGCGACCTTTTTGATGGACTGGTTAGTCTTTTACGTCAACCAGGTGGTTGGAGTTTCATCAAAAGAGGTACCTGGTATATATCCATTTTAACCGAGCGGTTGATTATCTGGTTAGATTGTTCCTGGTTGGTGCGGGCGAATCGTCATCCCACCTCATGGCAAATAAAAAACGCCTTTTTTTCTTTGCCCGGCACTCTTTTCCCCCTCGGATCTCCGTGACGATAGGGCATGAATTACCTGGCGGGCTTCCTTCTGATCACCTTCGCGGACTGCATCGCGGCAGATCGAGCGCCCCCCCCTGACCACCCTGGCGCGAGAAGTGGCGGCAGCAACCGCGACCCCACTTCCACCACCGCCTCCGGCAACTCCGGCGGCGGTGGCGGTGGCGTTTCGCTGCAGCCCGAGTTGCCGCCATCAATGTCGAGGGAGGGCGCGGCTGGCGGGGAAGGGGGCCGAGAGGCTGAGGCCCAGCCGTCAGCGGCGGACGTGGACTTGATAGAGAGGGAGGCGGTGGAGGTCATGCTGGGCATCATCGCGCTACAGGGCGGGGTGCTGTCGAGGGACCTGTGGGGTTTGCATGCGGTGAGGGAGGATGTGGGAAGGGGGGGGAGGGGGAGGGCCGGCGGGGTTTGCATGCGGGATGTGGGGGGAGGGGGAAGGGGGGGAGGGCGTATTTTGTTGTTGTGATTACGCTGTTTAACCCCTTTTGAGGTGCACCCACAATTTCGAGGGAAAACGGTATTGGACTTTGTATGGGATCTTTTTTTTCATTAAAAGGTTGACATGCTCGCCGTTGGAGGAATGGCGTGCCAGAGAAGACAAGGGGGAGAGAAAGGCTTGAAAAAACGGGGTATCCTGCATGTACTTGGTGATTGACACTCGCTGTAGGGTACGGTAGGGGGGGGTGGGCGTCCATGTATTGTGTATTGTGTATTGTGCGTCGAACAGTCAGCCATTGGTAGCATACGCGCGAAGCCTTCTAGTTCCTCAGGGCATACCCCAGCGGCCGCCCGCCCGCCGCAGGCGGGAGCAGAAGCAGCAGCGGCAGCAACACTAGCAGCAGAAGCACCAGCAGTAAAGGCACATGCAATCAGCAGCAACAGCAGCAACAGCAGCAGCAGCGGTAGCCATACATAACGGCCGGAGCCTAACACTCCGTTTCATTGCGTGAACCTTCGGCCGCCGTTGCACTCATCGTTGTCCTCGTTGTTTTTTTTCCCGCCACGCTAACCTCTTCCGGCTGTGGATTCCCTTGCCCTCTCTTGCCCTCTCCTGCGTCGTCCCCAGAACACGGAGCTCGTGGAGACGCTGCTGTCGAAGCACTGCCCCGACATCATGGAACACCTGAGAACTGTCAGTCTCGAGCTCATCGTCCTCACGCCCAGGTGCGCGCTTTAGCCCACTAAGATAGGGTGGACGTATACAGCTGTCGGTGGCTGTGCGCGCTGATGAAAAGGCGGTAAAAAAAACAAAAATGACATGTTGAGTCGGACAGCGCGGCGCGGATCTCCGGCTTGGATTTTTCTCAACGTAGGATTTCGGGCTCCATTCATCACCCAGTTCAAAGAGTAAGGCAATCAATCATGCCCTATTGTGTTTCAGGCGACCGTGGAAATAGCAGCTCGCCTCGCTCGTGAAAAAATAAATAGAAAAAGGGTACGTAGGACGATGGTGTCGTTCGCTTGTTTGCAGGCTTACGTCAGTTCTGCTCGTTTTTTTTTCGGCTGATTTGCGTGTGTTTTAAAGGACAACATAGTACGGGTAGCTAAGGTAATCAGGACTCGTCACATACACAAAAACCTATATATTCCAATATATATTTTTCAAGCAGGTTTGGTCCTGATTACTATGTTCCCTCGTTATAGTATTAATAGCATAATTGGGCATTTCTCGAGCATATAAATAATATTAATAGTATAATTGAGGAAAGGTGCTCCTCCAGTAAATAGCATGTAAATGAAAGGGGAAAAAAGAGCGTAAGGGACAATAAGCCTACTTGTTTTCGGCCTTGGGATTTATTCGCAGACCGGTTGGCTGCCCAGTGGCCGGTGGTTATTCTTCTTCTGACGATATAATACTCGGCCTGGGCCCTGCCAGCAATCTGTATGCTGCATTACAGCAGTATACTGGTGGACCAAAGCATGTGTAGCTCGGCCAAAATCGCCCCACAGGGCGGCCGAGGGGGACCCTGATTGCTCCTCCAGTAAATAGCATGTAAATAAAAGGGGAAAAAAGAGCGTAAGGGACAATAAGCCTACTTGTTTTCGGCCTTGGGATTTATTCGCAGACCGGTTGGCTTATTCTTCTTCTGACGATATAATACTCGGGCTGGGCCCTGCCAGCAATCTGTATGCTGCATTACAGCAGTATACTGGTGGACCAAAGCATGTGTAGCTCGGCCAAAATCGCCCCACAGGGCGGCCGAGGGGGACCCTGATTGCTCCTCCAGTAAATAGCATGTAAATAAAAGGGGAAAAAGAGGGCGGTAAGAGCTTATTATGGCGCAATGGGAAAGCAAAGTTGGAAGTCGATCTTTGAAATATTTGCCTGGAATTTTCAGGCTGAAGATCCGCTCGTACCGCCGCTGTGGGAAAAAAGGGAAAACATTGTTTGATTTTTCATATTTTTTTTCTAACGGCTGCAGGCGGCGCAATTTGCTTTTTCTCATTGCAAATCGTCAACACCCCGATCAAAATCAGCTCGTGCGACGATAGACCTTCGATCTCGACGTAGACTCAGCCCACAGCCAACCCGCTTCGGGTCGGGCAAGACCAACGAGTGTAGATGACGGCCTCGAAGGTATAAGGTGGATCCATGGTCTAGGGGGCGAGAGATTGCCGGCGGCGTCCTACGCTCTTCTCCCAAACCCGAAAAAAAACCCATTTTTTTCCATTTGAGGCGGATGGAGAATTTTTGTCATCTGTTTTATGCACACCAGCGGCCAATTGTCTGTTTATCATACGCCTCGCCAGCGCCCGCCACATATCACCGGCCATCGTGTGAACACGGTGACCCTAGGGTGGGTCGGAGCCCGTAACGAGCGCACCGCGTTCAGAATTCATGACGCAGTCGTTGGTTTTGTCGATCCATGTTTGTCGAGGACTCGGAATCTCGCCGCTTCGAACTAAGATCGGCTTGAGTTTTTCTCAAGCCGATCTTGTCCCAACATCGGCTTGAGAATTGCCTTTTTCGGGCTTTTCCAAAAGTTGGGAATATTCCGTTTGAAGAATCGGTCCCATAGCAAGCTTGTTGTGGAAAAATCTGGCGGGGATCTTAGGAATTCAAACTTTTTAGGGTAACTTTGCTTTCCCATTGGCATAGGTCTAAGGGACAATAAGCCTACTTGTTTTCGGCCTTGGGATTTATTCGCAGACCGGTTGGCTTATTCTCCTTCTAACGATATAATACTCGGGCTGGGCCCTGCCAGCAATCTGTATGCTGCATTACAGCAGTATACTGGTGGACCAAAGCATGTGTAGCTCGGCCAAAATCGCCCCCCGCAGGCGGGCGAGGGGGACCCTGATTGCTCTCCCTTTTAGGCACCCTTGGAAGGCCACAATGCCGGTATACTCACAGCATTTAGCGTACTGCCGGTATACCCAGTATCTCGCCTGTACGAGTACCAGTACCTCAGAACATACTTCGGTGTACTGGTACCTCCGAGTACGCTATGCCCAAAGTGCTGTGCTGCTGTTGTGGTACTGTACTGTACTGTACTATAGTACAGTACCTGTACTATAGTAGAGTGTACAGTGCAGTGCAGTACAGTAGTACACTGTACTTGTGAAGACAGTACAGCAGTACCGGCCCGCTCATAAGAAAGTAGCCCACAGGAAAGTCAGCCTGAAAAAATGAAACTACTGTAGTTCACAAAGCTCTCAGCTTAGTCAGTGCCTGAGCTTTAAGAAACCTGCCCCCGTCCTGTGGCTGACCTGGGCCCAAGGCACCATTCACTACTATTACTACAGTAGAAGGAAGACGTCTTCTCGGGGGACCAAAATAAAAAAGCGCAACATAAGAACGTGTGCTTTCGCGCGCGCCCAGAAGGGGAAAGTCAGCCTGAACCCGATTTCAGTAAAGTTTCTTGTGAGAGGACCGGTACTGTATTGCTGTGACGACCTTCCAACCCTCCCATCAATAGGATAGACATGTCCCCAGCCCCCGGCGCCCAGAACGCTGAAACGGCACTGCCACTCCATACCTACCTCCCCGCCCCGTAGACCCCCCCCCCCCCCCCCCTCCTTTGACACCCGCCTGTGAACCCACAAACTCCCCCGCGCTCTCCCCCCAGGTGTTCATCTGCATCTACGCGGGGTCGATGGCCTCGCAGCCCGTGGTCAGCCGCATCTGGGACCTGTTCACGTGGTACGGCCGCCGAGGGCCAGCGGTGCTGGTGTGGGTGGCGCTGGGGATCCTGCACGGGTGCCGCGCGCGCATTTTGGAGAGCAGGAGCCTCCCGGCGGCGGTGAAGGCGGTGCGGCGACACGCCGAGGGGTGCCGGAGCTTCGACGAGTTGATTCGACAGGCCCCGTCGCGCGCTCCCTGAATCAGGTTGTGGTGTAATGTGTGTGTTAATGGCATGGCGTGATGGGGGAAGAGGAGGAATTTGCAAGACATTGACGGCGGGCGGAGGGGCCGGGGGGGGTACTGTCATACTCTGTTCGTGACATTGGCCGTAGTCGGTATGACCATAGACGCCTCGCATCCCTACAATGCGGGACGGAGCATGTTTGGGGGGGCGGGTGGGGAGGGAGTGGAGGAGGGGGGAGGAGGGGGGGCGCGCGGGGGGTGGAGGTGGTGGTTTTAGCGGGGGGGGGGGGGGTTTTTCGTCGCCTTAATCCCTTACGTTATGCCGACCAACGTAGGATGTAGAGCCGTTGGGGGTCTGGAGAAATGCGCGCGTGCGTGTTTTAATGTGGAGGCGTATTTTTGTGGTGCGGCGGACGGTCTTTGGAAAAAAATGGTCGGGGGGGGGGGGGCCTTTTTGAGCCCTCCGGAATTTACCCCAGTAGGGGGGGGGAGCGCGGGTGTTAATTCTCCGGCAGGATGGGAAAAAAGGCAATACAGCTCGACCCACTTGCTTGCTCACCATCCTGTTGCGTGTGTCATTTAAGTCGGTTTGTTGAAGGCACACGGGGCTTGCCATGGCGTTACGGCAGCGTGAAGTGTGGTCGACCCGCCCTGATCCTCCCGCCGGGGGCGGGGGTTCTGCAGTCCATGTTAACGGTGCCATGTCCGTTTTGTTTATTAATTTGTTGCTTTCGTCTGCCTTTATTTGCCAAGTTGTGGCCGCTTGGGAGGAGCAGGCGGGATGAAATCCGGCGGTATCGCGGCGATGGACGGAGACGGCGCCATTTGTCCCAGACAACGATGGTGGCGCGGGCTGGTGCAGGAGATGGACCGGCGGAGGCAGATGCTCCCTCCCCCGATGGGTGAGGCTTTTGGTAGGAACCTACACAGAAGGATTCACGCTTACGTACAGGACCGATACCATGTTATTGCTTTTTTGGGTATTACTTTCAGGCCAGTCGGTTTAGAGGGGCAGGTTGTCTGTCAGCCTCCCTTCGCGGCGGGTCTTAACCTGGGCCTCACCCGCCCTGCCTGCTTGCGGTACTATTTTTGTTGTGCGGCATGGAGAAAACGCGGGGAGTTACAGAGGTTGGAACTTGCGCGAAGATAGGGTTGGTACCCTCAACAGCTGAAAAAAATATTCTACCACGTCGATAAACAGGGCGGCGGAGTTTCCCAACCGCATACGTACTATACCTGGTAGCAGTACTCTATTTCCCGAGCCCATCGCCAGGCGCGGAACGCAGCCTCTTTGAAAGACGGGTGTATAGACCTTCGCCCAGCTTCGATAAACGGGTTGGCTCCCCTATTGATATGGACTTCGCTTTAACCCATGTAGGACTGCAGTCCCGATGTGGGTACAAAACACTTGGAATTATAATGAAATATTTATGTCTAGGCAGTGCAGTTCCAAAAGGGTTAAACCCTAATCCCTACTCGTATATCGCCTGCGCAATTCAACCATTTTTATGAAGATGTAATGCGGAGTTTGCGTGGGATTAACAACCTTCTTTTCGGAGCTGGGCCTAGTCATAAACGCTACTGGCCTAACCTGGGTCTATAGACTACGTGCTCATGCCGACCCGCTCACCACCCACACCCACCCACGTTCACCCACCACCCCCACCACCAATCCCCACCCCACCCCCCACCACTCACCCCCAAACCCCATCCTCCACCACTCATCCCCAACACGCCACCGCCCACCACTCACCCCCAACACCCACCAACCCCCTATTATGCCCTCCCACCCCACCCACCCTCCACCACTTTTATTTCCGTCTCCAGAAGACACAAGTCCCCAGGCGCACCGCCGCAGCACCAGCGGGTACGCGCCGAGCACTTCAACACCCGCGGGCTTCGGCATACAGTTCCCGTCCACCCCCGGCCGACCCCCGACCCCGCTAAGCTCTCCTCGGTCACCTTTCCCCGACTGGGCAGCGAGCATTTTCAGGAGCAGCACCGGCGGGGGGGGAGGGCTAGATGCGGAAGGCTTTTCCGCGGAGAGGGGGGACGGGGAGCGGCCGCCTGCGTCCCCGCGTTATGATGCTACTCCGGCGAGGACACGACCGCTTAGGCGCGCGGCGAGTACCTCGTGGTGGTGATACGGAGGAGGAGGAGGGTGGAGGAGATGGGCGAGGCGTGCGCTAGGAGGAGACGGGGGCGGGGGGAAGGGGTCTGTACGTGGCGCGTGGCGTTATTTCGGGCTGTGTAGGGGGGGGTGGTTTTGAGTTTGGGTCGTTGGTTTCTATTATGTTTTGTCCCAAGTACAGCAGTTGTGGTGGGCGCTTGTGTTGGAGATGGACTCCGGTACCTCGCCCCCCCCCCCCCCTCTCCCCCCTCTTTCCCGGCCCCTGTCCTCACCCCCGCCGGCCTGCTAGTCTCGCCGGAGTGGCTGCCGCCTCCCTGTTGGGTTGTCTGAGTTGATGCCTGTCCTTGCCCTGGAGTGTCGTTGTCTCCGATGCCCTATTGGCTCAAATAAGTCATGTTTTCGGTGGGACCTATAGTGTACCGGCCGCTTAGAGTTTGGCGATATTTTTTTGTGTTTTGTTTTTTGTTTTCTTGTATTTTTCGTTACTGTTTTGTTTGTTCTTGGTTTCTGGTTTCTGTTTTGTTGTTGGTGTTTGGCGAGTTGCCGGGCTGATCGTGATTTAGGCTAAAAGGGTCTCGAGGGGAAAAAACGTCCCGGCTAGGTTTCCGTTCGTGCTTTATTCCGATTTGAGCGAGATACTTTTTTTTTCTTGTACGAATAATTTGGAGGTGTGTTTCGAAAATGGATTGTGGACGGAGAGGTCTGCTGGGTCAGGTGCCCAAGGTGTCATATAATTCCTGGAGAATGGTATGATGGTTGCCGGTTTAATATTGAAGTTTGTCGTATGTTAGCCCAGCGAGGGGCTAACCCCGAGCCGCTCGTTACATTTTTTCGCTACGTAGTGCATGTTGTTTTGCTTTAAGCTCTCGTACGAGTATACACCCCAGAGCTATGGTGCGATATGAATGAGTACGTTTTTTATCCCTGCTTTCAGTTGTAGTATAACGACGGGCGATGGCGGGACTGCGCTCTGCGAGTACAATACGCGTAGCCACCTTTTGGCACACTGCCGTCGAAATGTGCGACGGATTGTTTTGTTTCCCCCCCCCGAGGACTCCCGGATGATTTGCCATTCTCTCCCTTTTGTGTGGCCCCTTTCCCCGGTTTTGAACACGCCCTATTCCGGTGTTGAACGCCTTTTTTCGGGTTTGAACGCCTTATCCCGGTGTTGAACGCTTTTTTCGGCGTCGAACGCCCTATTCCGATGTTGAACTCCTTGGTTTTCGTATTTAATTGGTTAATATACTGACAGATCACCGAGATCGATATAAATGAAAAATCGCTGTTTCAGATTGCGGGTTGTGTTTGTCGTCCATTGCTCTCTCCGACCTCCAGCTCTCCAGGGGCTTGGCTGAGAAATCGAGTCGTTTTTTTTTTTTACCACTCTTGTAATCCTTCCACATGTTGGATAGATAATCCACAGATGAATCATCTACAGATAGATCTACACAAATATCATCTACAGATAGATCTACAGACAGATGATCTACAGATAGATCATCTAGNACCAACTGCTGAGAGCGCCTAACAGCGTGGGTAGGCGCAATTCGATGCGAGTCGACGAGGGAAGAAAAGGCCAAAGTCTTGTCGCGATAAAAATACAAGGCATGAACCGTAGTGCTGTCTCTTATACACATCTCCCCCCCCCTCCCTCCTCCCGACCAAAGCAAAACCGCGAGCCGGACTCCCCCGCGATGACTCTCCTGCGCTCCATCACCAAAGCTTCCGCCGATGCAGTCCCCGGGCTGTCCGCCTCCCCCTTGCCCTGGGAGGGCCACCGCTCGCGCCTACGACCGCGTGAGCAGTACTCTCGACCGGGAGCCTCGGGAGGCGACAGCGGCGGCGGTCGTGGCGGCGGCGGAAGCCGCGGTAGCCCGACCTCGCCGGGTGACTTCTACCGCCTCCCGTGGTACCGTAGGCCTCTCCCGTCACCGAGACCGTCGGGTGCCGCGGCGTCGCTAGACTTGAGGCGGCGGCACTCGATGCTCAGCGCCCCCCGCTCGGGCTTGAGGCCGCCGAGCACGATCGTGGAGGGCTCGCTCGTTTCTGGGGGTGCGGGGGCGTCGAGGGGTAGGACCGCCGCGAGAGATCCGCCGAGACCTGCCCCCGGCCAGCAGGCCCCCACCAGCGGGGGGTTTGTGGCGCCGATGCCGCGCGTCCGTGGAGCGGCGAAAACGCCCCAGCCGCCGTCTGATATGGCACCGACGGTGCCCCCCCCGCAGCAACCCGCCGCTGCCGGTGCTACTGCGGCAGCTACCGCCGCCGCCGCCGCCGCCGCCAGCGCCACAGACGTGTCAGAAATGGCGACAGCTGCTCAGGTTTCGGAGAATGAGCAGGAGGAGGAGAGGGGGGAGCCGGTGGGGGTGTTGGAGGTGGTGGTGACAGATGGGGCTACGGCTGGGGCGAAGCCGAGGGCGAGTGACCGAGACGTCGTCGCGGAGGGCGGTCCTCCTGCGAACGCAGGGGTCGGTGCCGATGTTGCCGTGCGCGAGGTTTCTGGCGGCGAGGATTCGGGGGAGATAAGGAGGCTGAAGGCGGAGCTGGACAGGCTGAAGCGCGAGATGGCCGCGATGGCCGCGGCGACCGCGGCAGCGACGACGCCGCAGCCGGGAGCCACGCCGGGCAGCGACTTCGGGCCGCCAAGGATAGAGGTGACCACGCCCGTCCCTTCCGAGGGGCGCTCGGCCTGGCAGTGGGCGGACGGCAAGCCGCCGGGCGTCAGCGAGCGACCGAAGTCGACTCGGAACTTGGGGCGGGCCGTGCGCGCGGACGACTCCTGGATGCAGCGGAGGCGCAGCGGGCGCTACCACCACCGCCGGAGCAGCAGCGAGACGTTAACCAGCGCGTTCGTCGGCGGAGTCTTGGCCGGCAGCGTGCTCCCGACACCGACGAGCGACGGCGGTAGCAGCGGTGGTCAGCTGTCGTTCAGCAACCGTGGCGGCGGCCACCACCACCACCACTCCGCCGTTGACGCGCTGAGCCCGCCTCGGCACAGCCTCGGAAGCCTCGGCGAGGGGCCGTCCCCCGCCTCCGGCGAGAAGGCGGAAGGCGCCGCCGCTGCTGCCGCGGAGAGGAGGGCTGGCGGGCGCGGGTCGTCGGCGGGGGGGGACCGCGGAAGTCAGAATGGAAGCCAGGGCGGTAGCGCCCGCAGCAGCGCTTCAGTACGCCCTTTTCCGGTGTTCTTTCCCGTGCAAGCTTCGCGAAGGGCCAGGGGGGCTGAGGCATTAGCACCGCCGCCTCCGAAGAAGGTTCCACGCGACGGGCCAGCGGCGGCGGTGGCGGCGGTGGTGGCAGTGGCGGAAGCGGCGGAAGCGGTGGAAGCGGTGCAGGCGGCGGTGACGACGACGGCGGAGGGTGAGAACGCCGTAGCGAAGAAGGTTAACGGCGATTCGGGGGAGCTTACAGCTCGTGCCGGTGGCGCTGTGAAGCGGGATAGTGGTGGTGGTGGTGGTGGTGGTAGTGGGGGTGGCGGTGGTGGCGGTGCTGGTGGCGGCGTTAGCGGAGCGGAACCTGGAACGTACGATAAGGTGGTCGTGTCGTCGCCCCCGGCTGTGACGGCGGGACGGCGCCGCGAGCGGCCGAGCGTGGGACGCGCGCGGGTGTGGCGCTGGGTGCTCGCGCAGAGGACTGGGAACCAGACGGTGCGACAGGCCTTGCTGACACACGGGCTGCCGCCGCTGGATAGGAGGCACATTTGGGCGGCTTGGGCTGCGGTGGCGAAGCCGGAAGGGTGAGTTTTCTGTGAGCTTTGGGGGGGTTTTTGGGAAAACGGATTGTTTCTTTTTGCGCCTGGGGAGTTTTTTTGGAAAAGCAATGGTTTGCTTTGCGTGTCATTGGGAGGTATTTGGGAACGTGATTGTTTTCTATGCGTGTTTGGAGGCTTTCGGGGAGGTGTTTCCGTGTTGTCATTGCGGGTCGAGTGCTTTTTGGAAAACGGGTTGTTTTTGTTTGGCATTGATCGTCCCGATGGTCTAGTGGTATCCTCGGATGCTACTAACAATAATTGGTGTCTGGGGTTCGCATATCACGTTAGTTGTACTTTTGAGTGTATTTGCAAAAATAAATAAATAAAACGGAACCAACTGCTGAGAGCGCCTAACAGCGTGGGTAGGCGCAATTCGATGCGAGTCGACGAGGGAAGAAAAGGCCAAAGTCTTGTCGCGATAAAAATACAAGGCACGAACCGTAGTGTAGGGAAGGAGGGAGAAGAGCCTTCTTTGGGACCCCGGATCTGAGTTACGACTAGGAAATAGCGACAAAAGACGGGCGAAGACAGTAAATGGGATGGGGGAAAACATATATATGAGAGGTTTTTGGGAAACTGATTGTTTTATTTTACGCGTTGAGATTGAGAGGCGCTGGGAAAAGTATTATTGTAGACCAGCGCGCGAAGCATCTATAGGGCTTTCCCTTCAAAGCAGGCGCCAGACTCGTAAGTCTAAGTCGAGGCACGTTAAGCAAATCACGAGTATAGCAATAAGGCATGCTACCCTGCAGCAGATATATATGTGGGACCTGTTATGCGAAGACAAGCATCGTGTCTGGTTACACCGAAGCTGACGGCCGCCAATGGGGCCGCCGGCTCTCCTGTAGCCGCAGGGGGCTGTCGTTGGTTGGGACGATTGGATTGTGGGTATGTTTGTTCTCTGGGTATGTTGGTAACACGCCGAGATGCCCCCGAGTATATAGTCTGCCACGCTTGTCCTATGTCGCGCGTGTCCTCTGCCACCCCGCTCCTACTAGCATTGACTGTCTTGTCAACTTCTTGGCAACTTCTTGCCGATCGGGGCGACGGTAAAGGGGCACACGCTATTGACTACGTAGGTCGGCAACGGTAGAGACGGTCATACCATGTTACGGCGACCGAGCACACAACTGTTTCTTTATTTTTGATCGCGGATTGCTTTTCAAGCGCGGCGTGGAATCGTTCGGCCGTCCTCTCGAGGCAGAACCTGAGGCCTCACACGACACTCGTAGCCATGCTGTAGCTTCTTTGTCTCGCAGCGTTTCTTGGCGAAGCCTGACGGGACCAATCACCCCCACCTCCCATCTCCTCCCCCCCCCCCCCCCCGCTCTTGCCCCGCTCCTCTAAAACAGTGTTGCGGGCCGTAGGGCGGGTGCGCCGTCTGATCCCGCCGCGCAAGGGTCGGTGGCGAGCATCATCGTGCACGATGTACAGCGGACGAAAATCGTGCACCCGCTCTTTGCAAGTGGCGGGCCGGGGATGGCTATGTTGAAGCGGGTGCTGCTCCGATGTGCCGAGCTGGGAGCCGTGAAAGAAGCCGGGTACATTCAGGTGGGGGGTTCGGGGTAACTGAGGTTGCAATGGGGCAGGGGATGGAAGGGGGGGGGGTAATGAAACTCCACCTGGCTAGATTTGGCGACCTTTTTGATGGACTGGTTAGTCTTTTACGTCAACCAGGTGGTTGGAGTTTCATCAAAAGAGGTACCTGGTATATATCCATTTTAACCGAGCGGTTGATTATCTGGTTAGATTGTTCCTGGTTGGTGCGGGCGAATCGTCATCCCACCTCATGGCAAATAAAAAACGCCTTTTTTTTCTTTGCCCGGCACTCTTTTCCCCCTCGGATCTCCGTGACGATAGGGCATGAATTACCTGGCGGGCTTCCTTCTGATCACCTTCGCGGACTGCATCGCGGCAGATCGAGCGCCCCCCCCTGACCACCCTGGCGGGAGAAGTGGCGGCAGCAACCGCGACCCCACTTCCACCACCGCCTCCGGCAACTCCGGCGGCGGTGGCGGTGGCGTTTCGCTGCAGCCCGAGTTGCCGCCATCAATGTCGAGGGAGGGCGCGGCTGGCGGGGAAGGGGGCCGAGAGGCTGAGGCCCAGCCGTCAGCGGCGGACGTGGACTTGATAGAGAGGGAGGCGGTGGAGGTCATGCTGGGCATCATCGCGCTACAGGGCGGGGTGCTGTCGAGGGACCTGTGGGGTTTGCATGCGGGGAGGGAAGATGTGGGGGCAGGGGGAAGGGGGGGAGGGCGTATTTTGTTGTTGTGATTACGCTGTTTAACCCCTTTTGAGGTGCACCCACAATTTCGAGGGAAAACGGTATTGGACTTTGTATGGGATATTTTTTTTCATTAAAAGGTTAACATGCTCGCCGTTGGAGGAATGGCGTGCCAGAGAAGACAAGGGGGAGAGAAAGGCTTGAAAAAACGGGGTATCCTGCATGTACTTGGTGATTGACACTCGCTGTAGGGTACGTTAGGGGGGGGTGGGCGTCCATGTATTGTGTATTGTGTATTGTGCGTCGAACAGTCAGCCATTGGTAGCATACGCGCGAAGCCTTCTAGTTCCTCAGGGCATACCCCAGCGGCCGCCCGCCCGCCGCAGGCGGGAGCAGAAGCAGCAGCGGCAGCAACACTAGCAGCAGAAGCACCAGCAGTAAAGGCACATGCAATCAGCAGCAACAGCAGCAACAGCAGCAACAGCAGCAGCAGCGGTAGCCATACATAACGGCCGGAGCCTAACACTCCGTTTCATTGCGTGAACCTTCGGCCGCCGTTGCACTCATCGTTGTCCTCGTTGTTTTTTTTTCGCCACGCTAACCTCTTCCGGCTGTGGATTCCCTTGCCCTCTCTTGCCCTCTCCTGCGTCGTCCCCAGAACACGGAGCTCGTGGAGACGCTGCTGTCGAAGCACTGCCCCGACATCATGGAACACCTGAGGACTGTCAGTCTCGAGCTCATCGTCCTCACTCCCAGGTGCGCGCTTTAGCCCACTAAGATAGGGTGGACGTATACAGTATACAGCTGTCGGTGGCTGTGTGCGCTGATGAAAAGGCGGTAAAAAAAAAACAAAAATGACATGCTGAGTCGGACAGCGCGGCGCGGATCTCCGGCTTGAATTTTTCTCAACGTAGGATTTCGGGCTCCTTTCATCACCCAGTTCAAAGAGTAAGGCAATCAATCATGCCCTATTATGTTTCAGGCGACCGTGGAAATAGCAGCTCGCCTCGCTCGTGAAAAAATAAATAGAAAAAGGGTACGTAGGACGATGGTGTCGTTCGCTTGTTTGCAGGCTTACGTCAGTTCTGCTCGTTTTTTTTTCGGCTGATTTGCGTGTGTTTTAAAGGACAACATAGTACGGGTAGCTAAGGTAATCAGGACTCGTCACATACACAAAAACCTATATATTCCAATATATATTTTTCAAGCAGGTTTGGTCCTGATTACTATGTTCCCTCGTTATAGTATTAATAGCATAATTGGGCATTTCTCGAGCATATAAATAATATTAATAGTATAATTGAGGAAAGGTGCTCCTCCAGTAAATAGCATGTAAATAAAAGGGGAAAAAAGAGCGTAAGGGACAATAAGCCTACTTGTTTTCGGCCTTGGGATGTATTCGCAGACCGGTTGGCTTATTCTCCTTCTAACGATATAATACTCGGCCTGGGCCCTGCCAGCAATCTGTATGCTGCATTACAGCAGTATACTGGTGGACCAAAGCATGTGTAGCTCGGCCAAAATCGCCCCCCGCAGGCGGGCGAGGGGGACCCTGATTGCTCTCCCTTTTACGCACCCTTGGAATGCCACAATGGTACTCACAGCATTTAGCGTACGGCCGGTATACCCAGTATCTCGCCTGTACGAGTACCAGTACCTCAGAACATACTTCGGTGTACTGGTACCTCCGAGTACGCTATGCCCAAAGTGCTGTGCTGCTGTTGTGGTACTGTACTGTACTGTACTATAGTACAGTACCTGTACTATAGTAGAGTGTACAGTGCAGTGCAGTACAGTAGTACACTGTACTTGTGAAGACAGTACAGCAGTACCGGCCCGCTCATAAGAAAGTAGCCCACAGGAAAGTCAGCCTGAAAAAATGAAACTACTGTAGTTCACAAAGCTCTCAGCTTAGTCAGTGCCTGAGCTTTAAGAAACCTGCCCCCGTCCTGTGGCTGACCTGGGCCCAAGGCACCATTCACTACTATTACTACAGTAGAAGGAAGACGTCTTCTCGGGGGACCAAAATAAAAAAGAGCGCAACATAAGAACGTGTGCTTTCGCGCGCGCCCAGAAGGGGAAAGTCAGCCTGAACCCGATTTCAGTAAAGTTTCTTGTGAGAGGACCGGTACTGTATTGCTGTGACGACCTTCCAACCCTCCCATCAATAGGATAGACATGTCCCCAGCCCCCGGCGCCCAGAACGCTGAAACGGCACTGCCACTCCATACCTACCTCCCCGCCCCGTAGACCCCCCCCCCCCCCCCCCTCCTTTGACACCCGCCTGTGAACCCACAAACTCCCCCGCGCTCTCCCCCCAGGTGGTTCATCTGCATCTACGCGGGGTCGATGGCCTCGCAGCCCGTGGTCAGCCGCATCTGGGACCTGTTCACGTGGTACGGCCGCCGAGGGCCAGCGGTGCTGGTGTGGGTGGCGCTGGGGATCCTGCACGGGTGCCGCGCGCGCATTTTGGAGAGCAGGAGCCTCCCGGCGGCGGTGAAGGCGGTGCGGCGACACGCCGAGGGGTGCCGGAGCTTCGACGAGTTGATTCGACAGGCCCCGTCGCGCGCTCCCTGAATCAGGTTGTGGTGTAATGTGTGTGTATGGCATGGCGTGATCGGGGAGAGGAGGAATTTGCAAGACATTGACGGCGGGCGGAGGGGCCGGGGGGGGTACTGTCATACTCTGTTCGTGACATTGGCCGTAGTCGGTATGACCATAGACGCCTCGCATCCCTACAATGCGGGACGGAGCATGTTTGGGGGGGCGGGTGGGGAGGGAGTGGAGGAGGGGGGAGGAGGGGGGGCGCGCGGGGGGTGGAGGTGGTGGTTTTAGCGGGGGGGGGGGGTTCGTCGCCTATCCCTTCGTATGCCGACCAACGTTGAGGATGTAGAGCCTTGGGGGTCTGAGAATGCGCGCGTGCGTGTAATGTGGAGGCGTATTTTTGTGGTGCGGGGACGCGTCTTGAAAATGGGGCTTGCCGATTTACAGGGGGGAGGGGGGTTAATTCTCCGGCGGATGGGAAAAAAGGCAATAAGCTCGCCCACTTGCTTCCACATCTGTTGCGTGTGTCAGTTTAAGTCGGTTGTTGAAGGCAACGGGGCTGCCATGGCGTACGGCAGCGTGAGTGTGTCGACCCGCCCTGATCCTCCCGCCGGGGTCTAGTCCATGTTAACAGGTGCCATGTCCGTTTTGTTTCTTAATTTGTGTTTTGTTTGCTTATTGAAGGTTGTGGCCGCTTGGGAGGAGCAGGGGGAGAACCGGCGTATCGCGGCGATGGACGGAGACGGCGCTGTCCCAGACAAGATGGTGGCGGGGCTGGTGCAGGAGATGACCGGCGAGCAGATGCTCCCTCCCCCGATGGGTGAGCTTGGTAGAACTACCAGAAGGATTGCGCTACGTACAGGACGTACTGTATTGCTTTTTGGTATACTTTCAGCAGTCGGTTAGAGGGGCAGGTTGTCTGTCAGCCTTCGCGGCGGGTCTTACCTGGGCCTGCCCGCCTGCCTGCTTGGGACGATTTTTGTTGTGGGCATGGAGAAAACGCGGGGGTTACCAGAGGTTGGAACTGCGGAAGAAGGGTGGTACCTCAACAGCTGAAAAAAATATTCTACCACGTCGATAAACAGGCGGCGGAGTTTCCCAACCGATACGTTTATACCTGGTAGCAGTACTTATTTCCCGAGCCCATCGCAGGCGCGGACGAGCCTCTTTGAAAGACGGGTGTATAGACCTTCGCCCAGCTTCGATAAACGGGTTGGCTCCCCTATTGATATGGACTTCGCTTTAACCCATGTAGGACTGCAGTCCCGATGTGGGTACAAAACACTTGGAATTATAATGAAATATTTATGTCTAGGCAGTGCAGTTCTAAAAGGGTTAAACCCTAATCCCTACTCGTATATCGCCTGCGCAATTCAACCATTTTTATGAAGATGTAATGCGGAGTTTGCGTGGGATTAACAACCTTCTTTTCGGAGCTGGGCCTAGTCATAAACGCTACTGGCCTAACCTGGGTCTATAGACTACGTGCTCATGCCGACCCGCTCACCACCCACACCCACCCACATTCACCCACCACCCCCACCACCAATCCCCACCCCACCCCCCACCACTCACCCCCAAACCCCATCCTCCACCACTCATCCCCAACACGCCACCGCCCACCACTCACCCCCAACACCCACCAACCCCCTATTATGCCCTCCCACCCCACCCACCCTCCACCACTTTTATTTCCGTCTCCAGAAGACACAAGTCCCCAGGCGCACCGCCGCAGCACCAGCGGGTACGCGCCGAGCACTTCAACACCCGCGGGCTTCGGCATACAGTTCCCGTCCACCCCCGGCCGACCCCCGACCCCGCTAAGCTCTCCTCGGTCACCTTTCCCCGACTGGGCAGCGAGCATTTTCAGGAGCAGCACCGGCGGGGGGGGAGGGCTAGATGCGGAAGGCTTTTCCGCGGAGAGGGGGGACGGGGAGCGGCCGCCTGCGTCCCCGCGTTATGATGCTACTCCGGCGAGGACACGACCGCTTAGGCGCGCGGCGAGTACCTCGTGGTGGTGATACGGAGGAGGAGAAGGGTGGAGGAGATGGGCGAGGCGTGCGCTAGGAGGAGACGGGGCCGGGGAGGAAGGGGTTTGTACGTGGCGCGTGGCGTTATTTCGGGCTGTGTAGGGGGGGTGGTTTTGAGTTTGGGTCGTTGGTTTCTAATATGTTTTGTCCCAAGTACAGCAGTTGTGGTGGGCGCTTGTGTTGGAGATGGACTCCGGTACCTCGCCCCCCCCCCCCCCTCTCCCCCCTCTTTCCCGGCCCCTGTCCTCACCCCCGCCGGCCTGCTAGTCTCGCCGGAGTGGCTGCCGCCTCCCTGTTGGGTTGTCTGAGTTGATGCCTGTCCTTGCCCTGGAGTGTCGTTGTCTCCGATGCCCTATTGGCTCAAATAAGTCGTGTTTTCGGTGGGACCTATATTGTACCGGCCGCTTAGAGTTTGGCGATATTTTTTTGTGTTTTGTTTTTTGTTTTCTTGTCTTTTTCGTTACTGTTTTGTTTGTTCTTGGTTTCTGGTTTCTGTTTTGTTGTTGGTTTTTGGCGAGTTGCCGGGCTGATCGTGATTTAGGCAAAAAGGGTCTCGAGGGGAAAAAACGTCCCGGCTAGGTTTCCGTTCGTGCTTTATTCCGATTTGAGCGAGATACTTTTTTTTTTCTTGTACGAATAATTTGGAGGCGTGTTTCGAAAATGGATTGTGGACGGAGAGGTCTGCTGGGTCAGGTGCCCAAGGTGTCATATAATTCCTGGAGAATGGTATGATGGTTGCCGGTTTAATATTGAAGTTTGTCGTATGTTAGCCCAGCGAGGGGCTAACCCCGAGCCGCTCGTTACATTTTTTCGCTACGTAGTGCATGTTGTTTTGCTTTAAGCTCTCGTACGAGTATACACCCCAGAGCTATGGTGCGATATGAATGAATACGTTTTTTGTCCCTGCTTTCAGTTGTAGTATAACGACGGGCGATGGCGGGACTGCGCTCTGCGAGTACAATACGCGTAGCCACCTTTTGGCACACTGCCGTCGAAATGTGCGACGGATTGTTTTGTTTCCCCCCCCCGAGGACCCCCGGATGATTTGCCATTCTCTCCCTTTTGTGTGGCCCCTTTCCCCGGTTTTGAACACGCCCTATTCCGGTGTTGAACGCCTTTTTTCGGGTTTGAACGCCTTATCCCGGTGTTGAACGCTTTTTTCGGCGTCGAACGCCCTATTCCGATGTTGAACTCCTTGGTTTTCGTATTTAATTGGTTAATATACTGACAGATCACCGAGATCGATATAAATGAAAAATCGCTGTTTCAGATTGCGGGTTGTGTTTGTCGTCCATTGCTCTCTCCGGCCTCCAGCTCTCCAGGGGCTTGGCTGAGAAATCGAGTCGTTTTTTTGTTTTTTTTACCACTCTTGAAATCCTTCCACATGTTGGATAGATAATCCACAGATGAATCATCTACAGATAGATCTACACAAATATCATCTACAGATAGATCTACACAAATATCATCTACAGATAGATCTACAGATAGATCATCTAGATCCCTACCTGCCATTATGATTATGTTGTGCCGAATCTGTATGGTGCAGGTCCAACTCAGGAAATAGGTGTTACAGATCATGCATGCAGGATGTACGGCTCCCACTCGGTAACATGAGCTAGATCATACAGATCATACAGATCGTTTGAATACGTACATCTGCCCTCGGAAGGATCTAGATTGTGTTGTGGGGATCTGATCTATCTGATCTCTCTGATGATGCCTCGCATCCGCTACGTCGCTACGTATACGTATAATACGTACGTGTCCTTCTGGATCACTTTTTCGCGAATTGACTCTCGCCGGTGGTGAATGCATTACCTCTAAATACGTACCCATACGTATACTATCATACTAATAGCCGAGTACCAGGTATATATTAGCTGACGAGTGAAACTCACGACTCTTAATGTTACGCGTAATAGTATGTACTTTACGTATTACCGTACCTGTGGTCTGAATCAAGTATGTATATAATCCGCTTGGAGAAGATGTGCGTCGACAACTCGTTGGAGGATGGGTTCGGAATTCACGGACGAGTCTGAGAGGATAAAAAAAGCAGACAAGACTTGAAGTATTAATAGTAGGAAATTATACACCAGAGCTCCTAAATACCATCTTATATGTATACATACGACGAGTGCTCCCTGCCCCCCCCGTCTGTTGGTTCTGGACCCTGGACTGTGTCGCAGATACATTATTTTAGCTGGTACCAAAGGTACATTACTGCTGGATGGGTGAACACACAGACCCCCCCCCGCCCCATGGGGGGGGAAAGTTACATTGAGGACCATACCCTGCGCTCTGCGCTGCGCTGAGGACACACTTAAGTCTTATTTTCAAGCTGATAATGACAAGCACATAACAATGCCAGCTCGAGTTTAACCTATATCGCTACCTGGTACATATTACACCAGGTACACAGTACAGTAGTAACACGTTGAAGACACTCAGTCACCCTAACAACAGCGAGGTCCCGCCGCACCCGGGGATGATAGGATCATATCCCCGGGTCATAAATCCTTCCATACATCTACAACTCCAACGACCCGGGGACGCAAACGGACATCCCCCGGGTCGATACCGCCTCACAAGGTGTGGAAACCCCAATGCCACAGGTTTTTTTGCGGTTGCCTGGCCCTCATAGAGCCAGCGTGCGGCGAAAGTTGCCCCTCGGGGCAACATCGAAGTCCCGCCGCACCCGGTGATGATAACTTCCTATCCCCGGGTCATAAATCCATCCATACATTTACAACTCCAACAACCCGGGGACGAAAACAGACACCCCCCGGGTCGATACCGCCCCGCAAGGTGTGGAAACCCCACCACCACTGGCTGCATGGTTGCTGATTTGGCTGGGGCGCTGGAGTTTATGGAGCCAGCACGCAGCGAGGGTTGCCCCTCGCGGCAACAGCGAGGTCCCGCCGCACCCGGGGATGATATGATCACATCCCCGGGCCAGCAATACTTCCATACATCTACAACTCCAACGACTCGGGGACGCACACGGACATCCCCCGGGTCGATACCGCCTCACAAGGTATGGAAACCCCAATACCACGGGAAATATTATGGTTGCCTGACCCTCATAGAGCCAGCGTGCGGCGAGAGTTGCCCCTCGGGGCAACGTCGAAGTCCCGCCGCACCCGGGGATGATAACTTCCTATCCCCGGGTCATAAATCCTTCCATACATTTACAACTCCAACAATCCGGGGACGAAAAAAGACACCCCCCGGGTCGACACCGCCCCGCAAGGTGTGGAAACCCCACCACCACTGGCTGATTGCGGATTTGGCTGGGGCGCTGGAGTTCATGGAGCCAGCGCGCAGCGAGGGTTTCCTCTCGGGGCAACAGCGAGGTCCCGCCGCACGCGGGGATGATATGATCCCATCCCCGGGTCATAAATCCTTCCATACATCTACAACTCCAAAGACCCGGGGACACAAACGGACACCGCCCGGGTCGATACCGCCTCACAAGGTGTGGAAGAACCACGTTTTTTTTTGCGGTTGCCTGACCCTCATAGAGCCAGCGTGCGGCGATAATTGCCCCTCGGGGCAACGTCGAAGTCCCGCCGCACCCGGGGATGATAACGTCCCATCCCCGGGTCGTACATCCTTCCATACATCTACAAATCCAACAACCCGGGGACGAAAATGACATCCCCGGGCTCGATACCGCCCCGCAAACCCTACCACCATTGGCTGATCGCTGATTTGGCTGAGGCGCTGGAGCCGAGAGATCCAGCACGCAGCGAGGGTCACCCCTCGGGGCAACGGCGAGGTCCCGCCGCTTCAGGGGATGATATGATCCCACCCCCTGGTCAGAAGTCTTTCCATATATTTACAACTTCAACGACCCGGGGATGAAGCAAACACCCCTCGGGTCGATACCGCCTCACAAGGTGTGGAAAACCCAACCCCACGGGCTAATTTTCGGTTGCCTGGCCCTCATAGAGACAACGTGCGGCGAGAGTTGCCCCCCGGGGCAACGTCGAAGCCCCACCGCACCCGGGGAGGATAACGTCCCATCCCCGGGTCGGAAATCCTTCCATACACCTACAACTCCAACAACCCGGGGACGAAAACGGACACCCCCGGGGTCGATACCGCCCCACAATAAGGTGTGGAAACCCAACCCCACGGACTGATTTACGGTTGGCTGTCTCTCATGGAACAAGCGCGCGGCGCGAGTTGCCCCTCGGGGCAACGGCGAGGTCCCACCGCACCCGGGGATGATAACGTCGCATCCCCGGATCAGAGATCCTTGCGGACAGCTACAACTCCATAAACCCGGGGACGAAAACAGACACCCCCTGGGTCGACACCGCCCCGCATGGTGGTTATTATTTTCCGGTTCAGAGTGGTACATCTCAGCACACTGTTAATGCGAGTACTATGGGCAACGCAAAGCTAACGCCACGGGCGGAGCCGTGGCCGTACCGCTAGTAAAAATAAAAAACGGAATCAACTGCTGAGAGCGTCCAGTAGCGTGGGTATGCACAACAATTCGATGCGAGTCGACGAGGGAAGAGAGGGCTGAAGTCTTCTCTCTCGATAAAAATGCAAGGCACGAACCGTACGTAGTGCGGGAGGAGGGAGAGGAGCCTACTTTGTGACCCCAGATCTGAGTTACGACTAGGAAGGAGAGAGAAAGGAAGGGCGAAGATAATAAATGTGATGGAAACAAAACAAAAAAAAGTGTACCGTTATACAATGTCATATGTTGAAAGTAACAAAGTGTTTTATTGTGTGTTGGTATTATTATATTACTGTTAATAGTCAGAACCGAGACTTCGTTATTTCCCTCCAGGTCTCCAAAAAGGCAAAATTTAAATACTTAAAAACACACACCCAAGACTAATACTACAATAATAAGAATACCATATTACTCGGGTCGAGTGACAAAACGCCAAGCAGAAACTTCGTTATCCCCTTTGAAGTATTGCGAAACGAAGAATAGCATTTTTATTGTTGTTGAGTGTGTAGTAGAAATAATGTGACAGAAAATCAAAGCAGAAACTATGTTATTTCCCTTGAAGTCTTGCAAAAAAAGCAATCAACAGAGCAAGGGACTTCGTTATTTCCTTTGAAGTATTGCAAAAAAAGCAACCAACAGAGCAAGGGACTTCGTTATTTCCTTTGAAGTATTGCAAAATAACAACATTGTTATTAATAACATACCAGCTCAACATACCGGAGTGAGTATAGTGACCAAAAAAGGTAGAGCAGAAACTTCGTTATCCCCTTTGCGAAACCAAGAATAATAATAATAGCGTATTGGTGAGTGTGTACGTAGAAATGTAACAGAAAATCAAAGCATCACAACTTCGTTATTTCCTTTGAAGTCTTGCAAAAAAACAATCAACAGCGCAAGGGACTTCGTTATTTCCTTTGAAGTATTGCATTACAACATTATTAATAACACACCAGTACAACATACCGTTGTGTGTGCGTATAGTGACAAAAAAAAGTCAGAGCAGAAACTTCGTTATTTCCTTTGAAGTCTTGCGCATATAATGTATCACATATAATACGTACGTACATACATGTCATGATGGAAATATATGTGTTGGGCCAAAATAATTTCCACACAAAAGTGACCATCAGGCCTCAAGCCACCGGCGCAAAAAAAACGCGAGGCTGACGGATTTTGCCATGACGTCATACAACGAGACCGCGCCAAAAAAAGGTGCAGTTTCATTATATTATTCACATACCACCAGGTATTATAATAATAGTCAATTACCAGGTATAATCAAACACATTCTTTACAATAATCGGATCATTCTTTATCGAGATTAAAACAACCTCACTCCGTCATTATCTACTGGTAAGTTAACCCATCGCTGAACGCGACCCAACCCCAATCCCAACCCCAATCCCAACCCAAACCCCGAGACATCACTGTCGTACGGTACACACTTTACCACAGCTAAGCTAGGCGCGTATAGCTACTGCTACGGTAAAGCTGCACCTCTTTCCCCCCCGACGATTCATGATTCTCGAACGCGAGCAGGCGTGCTAAAGTACCCCTACTATTAAATACGCGCGCGATTGCGGAAACCCAAGCACAAAATCTTCCGGAGGGCCCGCGGTAAACATGGTACGTCTAAAACATATCACATATGTTTTCCAAACACACACCAAGAAAAAACAAAGTTGTGCGCGGGAGGACAACGTCCATCCGGTGAAAGTCGGAGGAAACAACCCCCCGACTTATGACAAACAAAAAACGCCTTTTCTCGCTGTGTGGTTTCCGACACTGGCACATAAACACATTTTCGAAGCAAATTCAAGCTCCGACAAAATCTGTGCGCGAGGATGTAGTACCCCATCCGGCGTGGTACCAGAGGAGATCCCCACGACTTACAAAACAAAAAAAACCCGTGCCGATACTGTTATGATTGAAGCAACACCAAGAAAAGCTGGGCGTCGGGACACTCGGGACCCCCCCTCCGGCGGCACCGGTCCGGTGTCCCACGACTTATCGAAAAAACACTTTTCCAGTTGGTTTCCGACACTACTGGCGGCGCAAAAAAAAAACGCACCGAAACAAATAGGAAAACACGAACACACCCCACGGCTTGACGAAAAAAATGTTTCCCACTGATAGCACAAAAAAAAACGCACCGAAATACGTAGGAAGACACTCACACCCCATCCCCGCTTTTCTACCCCCCCCCCCCACCCCCACCACCATGTCCCACACGGGGTTTCTAAAACGTAACCCATGCATATCGCTTATTTTCCCATGGACCCCCCCCCCTTCTATGAAACTAAAGTGGAACTCCTCGCGCTGCACACAGCCCTAAGGAAATGCCGTGTGTCCTAAAATCAGCACAATGAGAACCTTCCCCGCCACCCCCCCCCCCCCACCCCCGTTCACCCCCAACCCAACAAAAGCAATGCCATGTATACTCTACCAGCACACGATGAGAGACAAGACGAAAATGAAACATGTATATACTGCACACGATGAGAGACAAGACGGCACGCTGTATATCGTGGTTTAGCGTGCTGTTTCATCTGACGGCTGTATATCTATTTATTTTTGTGGCGACCGTATATGCTGATCGCGTTCCTACCACCGCAGTACTTATTCTTGTCTCCCGGGCATGGCATCTTGCACGAGTTCTCGTCAAGAGGGTGGTCGTCGTACGTGCTGTTGTGGTTGCCGCAGTAGCATCTTCGAGTGGAACAGGATCACAGGCGGGAAGGAAAAATAATGGGAGGGTTAAAAACATTGCTACGTAATAGAACAAAAATGACCACGGTTTGTTGTACGGACATATTTTTTTTAACCTAGCGATGCAGCGCGCGCTAACACGCTGGGGTTCGAATCTCAACAAGTAGCGTTAGCATCGCGCTACGTTCGGAGTTTTTTCGCCGGCAAAAAAGACTCGCAAAAGTACACGATAGGATTGGCTTGGTCTGCTTACAACACGCGACGGAAGTGAAAATATATACGAGTATATCGCGCTACGTTGAGTTTTTCGCCGGCGAAAAAGACTCGCAAAAGTAAACGACAGGGTTGGCTTGGCGACGGAAGTGAAAATATATACGAGTATACACGGTGACTTCCTAGCCTAACCAGGGAAGGACGATACTGCACAACTCTCGCGAAGCACTCACTCTTTTCCGTACTCGACGCCGTAGTACTTGGCGCTAAAAACAGTCCTACAGTGCCAGTAGCATTTCTGGTCGTGGGTGCGGTAGCGGAGATGCGGTAGAAAGGTAGGGCGGGAGAGCAGGGCAGCGGGGGCGACGATTGAAAGGGGTTGGAGGGACGTCAAATGGTGTTTGCGAGATGGGTGACCTGGGGTTGTTGCTTTCGTTGGAGCCCACTTTGGAGTTGTGCTGCGTTGTGGCGTGACGACCTATCATTTGGTGGCGTGTTTTGGCGAGGAGCATTGCAAAACAAATAGCCAAAGCCTCCATCTCACCTCGGGAGTCATGTCGTCTAACTTGTAATTCGTCTTGAGGTTAAGAACACGCTTGCTCGAGGTGTCCTTGTAGCAGCCCAGCATGTTCTCTGGCTCGGGCTTCATGACCTCCTCTTCCTCTTCCTCTTCGTAATGCTCGTCGCACTCGTACACACTGATGCGGCTGTGGCCTCCGCACACGGTGGACTCTTTACCCGCACAAGGGCTGTCGCAGTTGGAGTCGCTGGTCTTTTTGCCCCGGAAGTAGTTGCCACAGAAGCACTCTGCGGCGAGGCCGTGCACGGGACACAACAGACAGAAGCACGAGTAGTATATAGTATATATATGTTAGGCTGTTATTGCCTCAAGTTATTACATAGCAGACGGGTTACAACACCTTCGCAGTGGAATAATTTATCGGGAAATTGAATACCCCAAAGGTAATATTACTTATACTAATAAACATAATGCAAAACATTAACTGAAGAAAAACCGTAACTACGAGTACTGTATGCGACTATGTATACCTGTACACATACTATATTATAGCACGGGCTGCTGATATATACGACTCATACGAGTATTAGCAGGGAGGTAAATGAGGCAAGGCTGCCCGATTCACGTACTCGATGGCACTCACCCGTGGAATACTCGGTGCCGAAGAACGCGTAGCCCCTGTGCTTGCAGTAGTCTCCGCAAATCTATTCACGGCGGCGAGGAATTGAAAAACAAAACACACACATCAGAAAACGATCTCCAAACATTAAAACTCTTGTTACAATTTGCATCGCCATTTGGAGCTATCAACCACGCTGTCACTGTACATATTAATAGGAACGCTACACATTTATTTTACGATACCCCGTATGTTAGTCTATGCAGGGTACGTACCAACCATGTGGGCACTTTTTATGTACTGCGTGCTCACCTCCGTTGTCATATTTTCCTTGTCCAGGTCATCCTTGCCGAGCACTCGTTTATCCCTGCTGTCCTCGTAGCATCCAATATACGTGGCCCCATCGTACATGTCCTGGTGCAGGCTGCCGTCGCGGCTGTTGTCATCCGGCGAGCTGCCCGACCCGCCGTCGCCGTACCCGTTGATCCACTTGAAGACGTTGATGCGGTGGCGGCCTCCGCACGCCACCCATTTGTTGCCTGTGCACTCGGAGTTGCACTGGCCGGCTTTCCAGTCGGGGTCCGGAGCATCGTTTCCGCAGAAGCATTCTGTGGCAGCAGCGCGGAACAGACACACCGAAGGGCCAAACCAATGGTAAACCAGTATCGGGGGTAAGTAAGCAGACATCGGAGGAGGCAGCGGAGGAGGGGGCGGAGGGGGAGGGGGGACTACAGTACACGACGCCACGTGATGAACTCTTGACTCATTTGGGCCAGGATAAAACATGTCCTATCAATACACTATTAAAGCGAACTAACTAAAGGTTTTTCAGCCGATCGCCCGCAACAAAAGCGAGCAAACAAACACAACGGTGTGTTCAACACCAATTACTCTGTACGAAAGTCGAGCCCAACAATATATGATTTGCATGTACCTGGAGGAACGCTTACGAGAAAATCACTGTAGTTTCGTACACAATCATATTGCGCACGTACTCGTAGTAAGCCTCAGCTGTAACAGACATTCGAGCGCACGAAGAAGACGCTGGGCTTACCTCGGCCGAACTCGGTTCCGAAGAACTTGTAGCCCATCTTGTAGCATTCCTTTCCACATCTCTGTGCCCGTGGGAAAAAACGACAGTTCAAAACACGGAGGGGGGCGTCAGAGAGGAGAGCACGATCCGGACAAGCGACGCGGCCCTGGGCTACAGCTCATTGGCGAAAGATTATCCCGCCCGAGATGGGCGCATGCATGGTCTCCAATAAGGCGCTTGTGATGCGCTGGATACTGATCAGCTTATACAGTAGACACTACAACAGTAAATACTGCTACCGCTTACGCGTATGCAGTCCGTAATAAGTGCAAGACTCTTAAAATACAACAACAAACATCAGCAACAAGCACTCTGTTATATACACGATACCCTCTTACGCAACCCCCTTGCCTGTGCGGTCATGCCGGTCTTATCGTCGAATTTGTGTTCGTCCAACACCCGGTTGTCCTTCTCGTCCTTGTAGCAACCAAGCGCCACGGCTCCCTCTACCGAGTCGTCCTTGAGCGACGTGGGTTCTTCACTGTCTTCTGACGACGACGAAGACGACGATGACGACGACGACGACACGTCGACTCCTCTCCAGAACTCGTAGATGTTGATTCGGCTGTGACCTCCGCATACTTCCCAACGTTCGCCCGTGCACGGTTTGTTGCAGTTGTCGGCATTGCCGTCGCCGCGTGGTACCGTATCTCCACAGAAACATTCTGCGAGGGCGAGAACCAGAGGTGTCCGCGTAACCGTGGGGTAGGGGAGAGCGTGAGGTGGGGGCAGGGAGGAGCTCGCAGGCATTGCAGTGCGCTCTTACTGTTGGCTGCCGCACGAGTTGTTCCCCCCCAGCTGTTGGGGCAATCATTGTGAAACTACAACGTTCCGTTTATATACATCAAATCTAGCTCGTGGTCACAACATCATACAAGCGATAGACGTCCCATCGGTACAAAACAAAACACAAAATATTACGCAAGCACATCGACCAGGGGTTTTCTGAGCTGCTGCTGCCGCTTTACACATGCTTCAAGGAAGGTATGCACTGTGTGCATTGTGCGCATACATACCTCGGGCGAACTCAACGCCAAAGACCTTGAACTTCTTCGACTTGCATACACGTCCACACTCCTGCCGAGACAAAGGCATACACAAATGGAGATCGGGACGGCATAAGAGGAAGGGGCGTCACAGGCCGTAGAACTATGGCGCTGATCATCATGCGGCGTGCGCGGAGCAGCTGAAACAACACGCGCAGAAACGGGAGACGGGTATGACACTACAATAGCCAACCAGTCGATCCCAACCTATCTGTGACACGGACTTATATGGCAGGGAAATTGGAAGGGGTCCGACTGTCTCCGCGGTATCTGCAGCGATGTCCACATTTTGAATCGACTACGAGTAGAGTCGGTGACCACCATATTTCTGTTGCGGGAACGAACCAGGATAGATTAATACACAAGCCAGGATGAAACTAGATTATTATTACGCGAGCCAGGGTGTGTCTTGCACTAATTTTACTTCAGCATTATTTTCTTACGTATTTCGTGCAAACCTCGATATAAGCCTTTGTCCCACCTGAGCGGACATGTTGTCGGACTTGAACCCGTGTCCCACCAACACCCGGTCGCTCGCGCTATCCCTGAAGCACCCCTTGGAGCGGGCTCCATCAACAATGCCCACGGAAAGACCGGGTCCTTCCTCGGAAGAATCGGAAGAATCGGAAGAAGCAGAAGGTTTGGGGTAATCGGGGGATTCCTCGTAGGAATCTTCGGAAGAATACGGAGCCCACTGGTACACGTTAATACTGTTGGTGCCTCCGCATGCGACGGTCTTGTCGCCCTTGCACGGAGTGTGACAGGTGTCGACTCGCCAGTTAGGATTGGGCACGGTGGTTCCGCAGAAGCATCCTGCACAAGCGCCAAGACGTGACCATGCGGGGGAAGGTCAAACAGGGGGAATACGGGCGTTTATGGGCTACGTTTTCATCCCCGCGCCTGCAAAAACGTCTGCTGTCCAACTACTGCTACCCTATCCAGCTGTGAACCTGTCACGCGCTTGCAAAACATCGACTAACTACTCGTACTGCAAACCTGTTCAGCTGTAAATTTGTCCAGACTCTGAACCAAAAACGAAGTCTCATGTACGCACGCACCTAAGCCATTCTTGGTACCAAATACGTCGTACTTCATCTTCCAGCATTCAACGCCACATTCCTGTCGTCAGGCGGCACGAACACGAAATGCGTATTATACGAGTCCGGGTTGGGTTGTTAACGGTCAGAGAGTTACGGTGCCATGTACCTTGCGTGGAGCCTAGACTATTCGTAGACCTAAAGCAGAGTTGACACCCAATACTTAGGAACGAATGCGAGTTTCTACTTGACACGGTGCGAGGTGGCTTAAGCCGGGTGTTGACGCTTGCTGCGATATAGGTGCACCATGTTTTTGCTTTGTAAGGGTGGTCACTTGAGGAGCTCTGTGCCTCACCGGGAAAGTGTTTTTGGACGAAAGTTAAAGTGCTACTCGAAATACCAAACTATACTCGGAAACATATTCCAACCCAAAAATGTTGAAATTCCGACGATTTTGGGCTAAGGAGCCTTTAATAAAAGGTATATACGTACCTCTATCGTAGCGCCGATTCTCCAAAAATTCTCCTATTTCCAACCAATGCACATAAGCAGTTACAAATAGCCTGCTGCGCTATCCCCTAGCGACCGTTAAATGACCTTACATGGACCCTTTCACTACTGTGTCTCCCACAAACTTTAATTTGTCCCGTCAACTCTTTCGGGAGTGAAATATATAGGATGTAGTGTGGTATAATAATAGTTTCAGCGTGCGTACTATTTTTAAGCATGTATATACCTTGCATGCTACGCGCGTGTCCAAAAGCGCCATACTTTTATTCTTCGCGTGACTGAAGCTGTAATCGTGTAATTTTCATTTGCCACGATTGTATCTCCCAAAATGGTTAAGCTCCTTCTCACCTCGGCCGTCAACGTTCTTGAGTAAAAGTAGTATTTGTCTAACACCGGGCTGCTTGGGTCATCTTCGAAGCAGCCCTTCGAGTAAGCCCCGTCGACCTCATCCTCCCAGAGCATAGGCGTCGGGGGGGTCACTGGGGGGATCCCCGGGGGGGTCACCGGGGGGCTAGGGCTGTCCTCTCTCCACTTGAAGACGCTCATGTGCGTGTCGCTTCCACATGCCATACCCAAGTCACCGCCGCACTCGGTGTCGCACTTGTGGGAGGAGGACTGACCGGTGGGTACATTTTCTCCACAGAAGCAATCTAAAGGCACGGTCAAAAGCGGGGGGTGGAGGAGAGAGACATTGAGAACATCCGCGTCGGTGGAAAAGTACAAAATACACAAAATACGTTCAATATCAAACGACCATCATATCGTGGCACTACGATAGCGTGGCAATTGTCTTGCGACCCCCATGACACAAAAGTGTCTCCGAAAAAAACAAAAAGTTCCAAACCGCGCGTAACAAAAGAAAATGGTAAAACCGAACGCGACGTGCTCCCTAGCTGTTTGGCAATATATACCCTGGTTATGATACTACATGTACCTGTTTCTGCTTCACGCACCTGTGCCGTCTGTTGTGGCGAACACCCAGAGGTCGCGGTACTTGCAGTGGCGGCCGCATTTCTGCGCGCGAAAAACGAACGGACTAGAAGTTAGAGGGCAGTGCCGAAATAAGACAGGCTAACATAATAACAACAGAGTGTTGCATACGAGTATATCCTGGCGTTGCGAAACAACGCGATGACCGAGTGTGGGTTTAGGCTGAGGCTGTTACGAAATTTGCAATGTTTTGCAGCAAAACAAATCGAAACGAAACTACAGGTAACATACGTACCACCAGGCATACCAGCATTATTATACGTAGCGCATTGTCTTCACCTTGTTGGTCATCTTCGATGAACTGAACACGTCTTCCTCGAATTCCCCACGGTTGCTGCTGACACCGAAGCATCCAACCGAGGCCGCCCCTTCTACGTCATCCGGGGACGGCGGAGGTGGCTCGATGACCGGCACCGGGATTCGATAGAAGGTCAGGTAATGTTCGCCGCCGCACATGTAACGCGACATCGAGTATTCGCAGGACGTGTCACACTTTGTGTCGTCTCGGTCACCCCGTGGAAGGCCTTCTCCGCAGTAGCAGTCTGCGACCAACGCAAAGGGTAGGCAAGGCACATGGGGACATTTGGACGGGAAATCAGGTGGGAAAGCCGTTGAGTGAGTCGGAGCGCGGGGAGCGGGATGCGCGTTGCCGGGGAGAGGGCGGGTACGGGAAAAGTGCGCCGGTGTTGAGCCGAAAAACGCCTTGCAACTAGGGTAACGTGGGTGTACGAGTATATCCCGAGGCGTTTTCTTGCTTACATTTTGAGTCTGCCGTGCCGAACAGCCAACTGCCGTGCTCTTTGCAGATACCCAGGCACACCTGTTGCGGCAAGAAAAGGTGACAATATCAACACACGTCAGGAAGCTTCAGTAATTCAGTAGTGACGGGCAGAGCTAGGTCTCTACATGCACTACGCAGAGCGCTGGGCTTTGTACAGGCAGCCCTGAATCGACAAGGGCTTATATGTGACACACGAACCAGCAGTACGATTCTGTTGTAGGGATATACGTAACACACACTATTATATATGCCAGTCTATCCCCACCTCGTTGGTCATCTTTCCATATCTTGTGAAGGGGCCGTCCGTTAGGATAACGTAGTTGTCGCTGTACGGATAACATCCCATCAGGTGCGATGTCCCGTCGACAACAAGCTGGAGGTTAGACACGGGGCTTGGCACAGGGGCTGGCACGGGGACGGGCGAGGTGCCTGGCAACGGGATGTCATAGAGGACCAGGTGATCTTCGCCGCCGCACGAGTCATCCGAATCTTCGCACTTGATAGTACACCTTTCGCGTTTGTCGACACCTTCTGGGGGGCCTTCTCCGCAGAAGCAGTCTACGATAAAAACAAAGGGTGGGGGAGAAGGAATATGGACGCGCCACCGGGTGGACAAGGCGTTGAGATGGTAGGGAAACGGGAAGAAGAACGAGTAGTCGGAAATGGTCATGTGGGATGCGCGTGCCGGTATTTCATCTACCCATTGACGTTTGCCAAATTAATCTAGAAGCTGTTTTCGACCGCGTGTGGAAAAAAAATGGAAATAAAAACTGCGTACATTTTCCACTTATCGTGCCGAACATCCAGGTGTTGCGCTCTTTGCAGTGGTCCAAGCACACCTGTCGACGGGAAGGAGACACCAAGATCAGCAAGCGAATGGACATACGCGTCAGGCAAGTTCAACTATCAGCATATTATGCGATGACCTGACTGGGTTATCGTGACTGCTACGCAAGCAGTGGACCCATGTCACATTTTCTTTGTATCCCATTTATTTTCTTCGCCCTTCTTTTCTCTTCCCTCTTTAGTCGTAACTCAGATCCGGGGTTACAAAATAGGCTCTTCTCCCCCCTCCACTACGGTACGTGCCTTGCATTTTTATCGCGAGAATATTTCAGAACTTTCTCCCCTCGTCGACTGCGCCAGATTCCGCCTACCCACGCCACGAAGGCGCTCTCAGCAATTGGTTCCTTTTTATGTTTTTTATATGAAGTCAAAATCTCACCACGGTGGGATTTAGACTCGGGTACCAATGCTAGTAACCTTTGAAGCTGACCACTAGTCTACCGGGTCGACATACCAGGTATCGAATACGGCAACAGACAGCCGGTAACTTTCGGCGTTCGCTTGCACCTACGCGGAGGGCTGGGTATTGCAAATACATATATGAATTGCCAACGATTCCTGTATTCCTGCACGACCTGGACCAGAAGTAGTAAGGACGTTTTTTAGTAAACATATACACGCAAACTATACATGTCAACCTATCCCCACCTCGTTGGTCATAAGACCCGGTTTCGTGAATGGAAGGCCGGGTAGGAGCAGGTAGTTATCTTCTAAGGGGAAGCAGCCCAGCAGCTCCGACGTGCCACCGATAGTGGGCTGTAGGCCGGGCGCGGTGTCTGACAGTGGGATGTCATACCAGACCACGTAGCCTGCGCCTCCGCACGAGTAATGCGAGGACGAGCCTTCGCATTCGATGTTGCACTCGTCTTCCCAAGAGACACCTTGTGGAGGGCCTTCTCCGCAATAGCACTCTACGGTACAAGAACCGGTACGCACGGGGAAATGTGGACGGGAGACCAAAACCAGTTGGGGTGGGTGCGGGCGCAAAAGGCTGGGGGCGGGAGGCGAGCCGTCGGGTATTTCGTATTCCTTCTATCTCGTCAATTTCCATTAATACAGCCGTATTGCTATCTTTCACACGGCGTCGCGTGTGTGAACAGCAAACCTTAGACCGTATTGAACAAACAAGCTGTGTACCAAACCGGTTTCGGCGTACCTGTTCCCTTGTGCGTGCCGAACATCCAGCTGTCTCCGCGTGCTTTGCAGAGGCCCAAGCACACCTGTTCCGGCAAAACCAAAAGCAGTCGCCACCATGAGGACGCCAGACGTGCGTGGCATGCAAAATCAGGCGGGGGTGGGTGCCCGCTGCTACGTACGCAGGGCATATGTTATGTTTTAAACAAAAAGACGGCACTGCACACACCAAAATCTGGTAATGTGGCGACGACGGTCACGAAATACTAGGCAGATTGGCGTCGGGGGCTGGAATGGGGAACATACAGTATAAAGACAAGACGGCGTCGTCGGTATGCTCTCCACAGTCGTCAACTCGTAAGCGTCCGTCTGACTGCTCTTCTACTAGAAGTAAGGCCAGCTCTGGTGGTATATCAGCAACGATGGATCGACGACGGCTCCTATGTGCCACGAGCTCGGAAGTGGGTGGAGGAACTCCAGGTGCCGACTACACAATCCCCACCTCGTTTGTCATATCTTCCGTGCTCGGTACCAGCCCCCCCGCTAAGGTTTGGTAGTTTTCGTACAAGGAGTAGCACCCCAGCAGCTTCGACGTTCCCTCGACAGTAGGCTGTAGGTGGGCCCCAGCGGCTGGCAGTCCAGTGCCATAGAAAAGCACGTAGTCTACGCCCCCGCATGAGAAAGGCGATTTTCCGTCGCAGACGACGCTACACTGTGTGCTGTCTTTGGCACCTTTTGGAACATGCTTTCGGCAATAACAATCTGAGACAGGAACAATATGTAAGCGCGGAGAAACATGGCCGGGAAGCCGGGCAGACGAGCCGTTGAGTGGGTGGGCGGGTGGGTGGGTTTTAGGAAGCGCGGTGCGGCGGAAGTGATACAAGAGGTCGGGCGGGCCAAGTGGGAGGAGATGTGTACCGATATTTGAACGCCCCTCTGCTCTGCCGGGGAAAATACAAGAAAATTATAGCAACAGCTTTCTGCCACCGCTTTTGGAAATGAAAACAACAGCAGCGATAAGAAGAGCACTTGTGTGGGAACCAAAACGACACTGCGTACCTTGTCCGTTGCGCGTGCCGGAAAGTGTAGCGCCTTGGCCATGGCAGACAGCCATGCACATCTATCGTGGAAAGGACAGAGGTCGAGAAGACGCCGGGCGGACGCGTCACGTCAGGTACTTCAATAAACCAAGTGCGGAATACGTCATAAAGCTGACATGAGATGAAGGGCGGTACTGATAATAGGTACTGTAGACGCTACTACGCACGCAATGGGCTCATGTCAGAAACAGCTGGGACATGACATAATGAAAGGCGATTGCGAGAGGGGATATAAGAGAGCGGCAGCGGTTGAAAAGGGGGGAAACACATGCAGTAGGCAGGTCAACACGCAAGTCGGTCGGGATATGCTCCTGGTCCTGCATATGTAGATAAACTAACGGCGATCTTGCGACGGATACCCGCCGCGCATCAGCGGCACCTCTCTGAACTATCAATGCATGCTACAAGCTCAACGGATTGTGTAGCCGACACACTTAAAACATAACTATCAGTCTATATTCACCTCGTTGGTCATCACATGTGCCAGCATAGCAAGGCCCACCGTTGAACCGCCGTATTCGGTAGCCTCGTTACCGGCATAGGGATAGCAGCCCAGCAGCCCGATCGACTGCCCGTCGGTTCCTTCGATAGCGTCTTGTATGTCGGGTGAACTGTCTCGCCAGGGAATGCTATAGATGCTCACGTAGCCTCCTGTTGTGTCCATTGTTCTTTTCCCTCCGCACGCGTCAGTCGATCCGCCACATTTGACGTTACACTTTCCGATATTAACTTCGTCGTCAGGATCTATCACGCCGCTTCCGCACAAGCAATCTACCGCAAAGTAGCAGGTGGTAGTGTGGATGAGCGGTAGGACGGGCATAATCCGTTGGGAGGGTGGGGGCACGGGGGGTCGAGAGACGAGCGGTCTGTCGGGACATGTGGCAGACGTGAGCAATATTTTGGTTTTCGCCTGCGTCACAAGCTTCAGTTTTAGTATCAACGCTCTCGTCCACCCCGTGTGAAGGCACCAAACAGGAGACCGCGTCGCACCTAAGTTATATACCGACAGCTTATCTGCGTACCTTTACCATTGACTGTGCCGGCTAACGTGAACTGTCCGATGGTGCAGAAATCCACGCAAAGCTGTAGCGGCAAGGAAAATAGCACCGAAGAAGACGTCAGGCAGATGCGAAACGTCAGGAAGACCCAATGGATGTTGTTCATGCCACATATAATTATAGGGTAAGGGCGATACAACATGCCACCACTGCGCAAGGAGGGGGCTTGTGCCAGAAACATGAGGCGGCAAGGGAGAGCCGGAAGGACCTGGTCGACTTTAGCGTGAAAAAAAACACGAGGGTATGAAAGAAAAGAAAATCGGTGAAAGGGGGGGAAGTGGAAAGAGCGGCAATAGTTTACAGGGGGAACCATGCAACAGTAGTGTATTTTTCCATTCCGCCCTTCCACCAACGCCCTCTATCCATCAGCCTTGCGCCTCAGCCTCACGACTCTGCTCGCACTATACGGGGACTGCTCAATTGACGTTTGTACAGCGACCACTTGAAGTAGCGTGGAATATTGACTTGGCTGAAGTTAATCGCACGCACAAAACAAAACGTGCGCATTATACCAGTCAAGCCCCACCTCGTTGTCCATGTTTTCCAGCCATAACGCGCCGGTCGATAGGGCTGCATTAGGGTTATCTTCGCTCGGTATGTTCTCGGCTAGAGAAAAACAGCCAAGTAGGTCCGACTGTCCGTTTGGTCCTTGGACACTGGCTGGTTGTGTGGGTGCATCTGTTGACAGGGGAACTTCGTAAGCCGCCACGTACCAAACCCCTCCGCATGCACCAGACGATCCACTGCAAGCTTTGTTGCAAAGTCCGAGATGAACTCGGTTTGCTTCATTTAGCTCGCCTTCTCCGCAATAGCATTCTACGAAAAACGTAATAGATGAGCAGAGGGTATTGTGGACGAGCACCCGCGCGGTGGGGGCATGAGGGGCGGGAGACGGAGCGGTCGGTTGGGCCATGTGGGAGATATGATTCGGTGTTTGTTATTTCGTCTGCGTCGTTCATTTCATTTATACCATCAATATCAAAGCTTAGATGGAGCTGTACCTAACTCATGTACCGACGTTTAGGCGTACCTGAGTCGCCGTTGTGTTGGGTTATTGTCCCGGCCAGCCAGTAGCCGCTCGCAGAGCAGAGTCTCACACAAAACTGTCGCGGGAAGGAAAGGTGCCACGAAGGAGACGCCGGAAGATAGGTAGGCAAGAAAATGAATGTTTCTCACGCCAAACAAATACTAGGCGGAGAGCGATAACATGTCAAGCAGGGGGCTCACGTCAGAAACACGAGATGACAAAGGAGAGAGCTGGGAGCCAATTCGCCTTCGGCGCAAAAACATCTCACGAGGATGTGAACGAAATACAAAGCGATGGAGGAAGGGGAAGGGGAGAGGTCGACAGCACTTCAGAGCGGGAAACCTGCAAACAGAGCAAGAATAACGTCGAGCCCAGCATAAAATGCCGTATCTTCCAGTCCATCATTCCACCGATTATCGCTAACCATCAGGTTTGCAGCTGACTCCGCTTGCATTACGGTACACGGGAGGGTTGGGTGATGCGCAAACAACGCTCAGTTGACTTTTACACAGCACAAACTTGAAATATCGTGAACCATTGACTCGGTTGGAGTGAAACACACAAAAACACAATGCAGCACATCAGGTATCAGCTAATACCCACCTCATTTTTCATCCATAGGCCATTCCCAACGGGCATCGAGACCATGTCCAAGTCCAGGAGGTTGACGTTTACATAATAGCAGCCCAGCAGGTGTGATATCTTCCCTGATATATCGATTTCTGCTGGTGGTTGGGGTATAGTGGCTGGCACCGCAATGTCATAGACGGACACGTAGGTCGATTCTTGCGTCCCGTCCCCTCCTCCGCATGCTTCATGCTTTCCGTAGTCACCCCATTCGGTGCATGGTGCGTTGCACTTTCCGACATTAACTTCATCCACCAGGTTCAGAGAGCCTTGCCCGCAATAACAAACTGCGACAAAACAGCAGGTGAACAGGGGGGTGCGTGGACGAGCGGCCACGCGGGTTAGCCGCTAGGGGGGTGAGGGCACGGGGGGCGGAAGACGAGTGGTCGGCTGGGCCACGTGGGAGGCGCAACCCAGCATGTCGTCTTTCGTCTGCGTGGTAAACTTTGGTTTTACGACCAAAAACACCAAGATATTGAGTTCTACCTACAAGCTGGGCCAGCCAAAGTATTGTTTTTAAAGCAGATTGGCCATGCCCCGACCAATTTAAAGAATGTTGACCTGGAATTTGGACACAGTGCAGATCATGTACTAATCGACACACTTGCCGCCTGCCCTCCTTTTTTTTTCTCGAGAGTTACGACGATCCAACGATCGAAAAAAAAGCAAACGCGATCAAAACTATTAATAGTTAAACCAAACAAAAACCAAAGAGGGCAGGCAGCAAGTGTCTTTGCACGTACGGTTCGAATACGTGGTTCAAATATCAGAGTACTCTCTCAAAATTGGTCGGGGCATGGAGGAAAAGCCATTTTTCCCGTACTTACTTGACTTATATATGGAATGGAGTGTTGGTACTATCTCTTGATGGGTGGCGAATTGAGCAACGAGACTTCAATCGATCTTCTCCTTCTACATTTTCATCTTGGTCGAAAACGGCATTTTTTACACGAATTGGGTGTCAAAAAAGTTGTTGAGTTTTCGCGGATATCTCGGCGAGATCGAGTCGGGGAAACAAAGTATGTACTTTTTCATACACGATTTGTTTTGCATAAGCACTGTTATCAAGGTTAGTGTCCCCATTATTTGTAGCCTAATGTGCAGTGGTTCGCGAGATACTACTTTAGGGAGCTTTGTCCGTTTTATGGCTGGCCCAGCTCGTAGCTGTGTACCGACGATGCTTTTGCGTACCGTTTCCCGCCGCTGTCCCGCCTATCCAGTAGCGAGGAGTGGGGCTTAGGGGATCTTCAGGCAAATGAAGAGTAGCGCAGTAATGCAAGCAGCGCTGTCGAGACAAGAAAAGGAGCAGAGAAGAAGGCGCCAGGCAGACACGACACAACACAGAATATAAATTAGGCTCAAGAAAATGAATGCTGGCCATGCCACAAATAATGCTAGGCGGGGCAATACACTGAAGTATGTGTGCTACAGCGCAAGAGTGGAGCTAGCGTCAGAAGTATGAAATGACAAGGAGAGAGCCGGAAGCCATTTCGGCTTCCAAATAAAAACATCTCAGGACGTGAAAAAAATTAAAAGCGATGGAGAGAGGGGAAGGGAAGAGAGCGACCGCAGCTCAGAGGGAAAATGTGCCGAAAACAACAATAACGTCTAGGCCAGTGTAAATAGACTTGTCTCGTTCCACGACCGCCCACTACCTATCAGTTCCACAACTCTGCTTGCACTACACAGGAGCGCTGGGTGGTGCACAACCAACGCTGAGTCGACATATGTACCACAAAGGCCTGATGTAGCGTACACCGTCGACTTGGTTGTATGGAATCGCACACATAGTACATCAGGCACTGTTCACCTTGTTGGTCATGGTCCCAGTTAACTCGCCCAGCTCAAGGGGGTCTGTGTCAAGCACCTGAACTTCATAAAGTTCTCGTCTTGCCATGGGTTCGTCAGCAGGCGTCACTGTAATACTCGTCACAATGTTATTCTCCAACTTGAAGCAGCCCAAGAAGTCCGACGGTCCGTCGTGCCCGTGGATCGATAGTGGCGGTTGGGGTGTATCCTCCGGCACCGGTATATCATAGATGGCAACGACGCCTGGCCCGCCACATGCTTCAAACGGTATGGTGTCCGGCGACCCGGTGCATATTTTGGTGCACTTTGTGAGACTGGCATCACCAATTGGCACGCCTTCTCCACAATAGCATTCTAAGCAAAATCGCAAGGTGGGCAGGGGTCAAAGGGGACGAGCGGCCACGCGGATTAGCGGTTGGGTGGGTGAGCTCATGGGGGGCGGGAGACGAGCGGTCGATTGGGCCATGTGGGAGACGTGAGCCCGTAATTCATCTTTCGTCCGCGTTGCTGAATAGTTGTTATACAGTAAAAACTAACTGTGCGTGAAAACGACAAGCATGATACCGACTTCTACCTCTAACTGCGTACCGACATCGGCTATGCGTACCGTTTCCGTTGGCTGTGCCGGCTAGCCAGTTGTCGCCATCAGAGCAGGCGTCCAAGCAGTCCTGCCTCGGCAAGAACAGGAGAAATGAAGAAGAGGCCAGGCCGATGCGACATGACATGAAATATGGATAGACTCAAACAATGCTAGGCGAAGGGCGATACTGAACACTACGCAATCAGGAGACTCGCGAACAACCATGTACTTCGTACAACTACTTCACCAACACCCGCAGTCCATCAGCCTCACAACTCTGCTTAAACAAGAGCGCTGAGTGGCGGACAAACAACGCGCGATTGAAATCTGCAAGACACAAGGTTCAAGTAGCGTGGAATATTGACCTGGTTGAAGTGAACCGCACACACAACACAAATACCAGGTATTCAATATATCAACCTATCTTTACCTCGTTGGTCAAAGCTGCTCCCCCCACCATATCTGTTTCGGCTAAGATAGGCACCGGGACGTCATCAGTTGTTGCTAGGTTAGGGGCCAACTCATAGCAGCCCCGCAGTTGCGCTGGCTTCTTGAGCGGTCTTTCTATGACTTGTGGCTGTCGGGGTGTATCGGCTGACACTGCAATGTCATAGACGGACATGTAGGTATGTCCTCCGCAGATGTGATGCGGATCATTCTCGCATTCGATGTTACACTGCGAGGGTACACTGTTACCCGCCAGATCGCCGTCTCCGCAATAGCAAGCTAGGACAGCAAAACAGGTGCGCAGGGGGAAATGTAGACGGGCGGCCAGGCAGGCAAGCCGTTGGGCGGGTAGGGGCGTGGCGGGCGGGATACGAAAGGTCGATTGGGCCATGTGGGAGACGTGAGCCAGCATATTGGAACTACGTACTCGTACATGACAGCAGTAGTTTCACCGGGTGTGTAAACGACAGGCAGGATACTGCACTTCACTGCGTACGAAAGTTGTTGCTGTTTCTGCTCACCGTCGCCATAGAATGTAGCGAATAGCCAGTAGCCGACAGATTCGCAGATGCCGTAGCATAACTGTTATAAAAAGGGCATGGGACGCAAACAATGTGTGGAGCGGACGGGACATGCAAGTCAGCATCAATAAACCGAATGTCGCTCATACCACAATGGCCCGTTAAGGGCGGGACTACTACTGTATATAGGTGACCGCTACTAATAACGCAAGCAGGTGGTTCATATCAAACACAAGGCAAGGGATGTAGGTACCCGGAAACAGTTCGCTGTCCACCTAAGGATCTCAGCAGCATGTGAATGACAGGCAAAGCGACAGAGAGAAGGGGGGAGGGAGAGAGCGACAGCAGTTGATAGGTGGGAATATAAAGACAGAGCGACACAAATATCGGTCGAGATAAGCTAAAAACCTTGAGCGTACCTTTTGCATTAGCGACACGAACCTACGTCCATAGCAGGTGGTGCTCGATCGAAATGCTCGACGTAGCACGACTCGTGACTGGATTGCAGATTATAACCCACACACTATAATACGAAACGAAGTATCTCAATATTTTCTTCACCTGATTGGTCATCATCCCCCCACCAGAAACGGCATATGTTAGTGGGGAGGGATTATCGGCGTCCGCGTTCGTGCTTTGTTGATAGCAGCCTTTCAGTGTCGCTGTTCCCACCGTAGTCTGCGGGACGGGGCCTGCCACCAAGCTCCTGTCAAATATGTGGCCACTAGTCTCTACAGCCACCCCGCAGGCCTGAGGTTCGGGGCCAGACCACATCTTCTCCAGTTGCGAGCTGTCGTCATGCTCAAACGGCCATGTGTACGTCCCAGCACTAGATGGCGTGTGCAGCATGTTGTCTCCACCTTCCCACGAGCTTTCAGTGTCCTTGTTGAACTTGTCGAACGTGAAGTAACGTCCCTGTTCAAACACATTGGGGGTGTGGAGGGGGGCGGGACGTTACACGGTATCTGCTTCGGAAAGGACCGCGGTGCAGTTGTGGGAGTCGCACGTCCTAACATCTTCTTCAGCACAAAAGTAAGATGTACGGTAGCCTACGAGCTGGTTCAAGCAAACCGCCCCAAATACCGTACGTAAACATCCAATTTCCGCAACGGTTTTGGACGTGGACATTGAAATTTGGCATACCATGAACCCCTGCCGACCCGGTACCAATTGGGTTTTTTTTTTCCCCCAGAAACGTTTGTTGTTGTTGTTGTTGTTTTTTTTTTTTTTTTTTTGGCGATTCCTGGCGAAAACAAAACAAAAAATCATCCATTCGTCAACGGCTCGGCAGGGATACAGCACGTTTGTAAACCATCAGGACCACTCTCCGAAAAACGGCTCGGTCATTTGAACTGGTCATGACTTGATTTCAGTAAAGGGCAAGCTTTGCCGTTGAATCTGACTTCATACTGGTCCTAATAGTACTGTAGTCAGTTTTTGGAATATTTGGGCTATTTGTTTTACAGATATGCCTTGTACCTGTAACTGGTTCGTTCAGAAACAAACGAAAAAAAAAAAGTTTTTTTTCCTACGGAAACGACTTCCTACGTATTATTGACATTTTTGAAGGCCTGTAGGCAGTCGGGACACAATTTCGCCGCTAGCGCCAGCCCTAGGCCAAAAAACTGGTGGTGTCAACATGATACCAAATATGTGACCGTCGAGTAGATACTGCGATCGGCATTCATGGCGGACAACATCTGGGGCGATATGTTTGAACAAGCCTGTAGGCCATATTGATCGAATGCCCCCCCTCCCTACCCCCCCTATACATATATTACATATTTATAGGTTGGGTTGGCGTCGCCTGGCGACGACGCTGTAAAACATGCCTCTCACTGCGTGAGCTACGAGACAACCAGGGTACCGTTTTTTTTGTTTTTGTTTGTTTTTGGCGGTCACCAAATCTGGTGGTCTGGTAGATAATTTGTGCGGGGTTGATAAACTCAACTCCGCACAAGGGGAATGATCGTATCATAGCATGTAGTGTGTATATGGTAAGGCACCCATGAGGCAGATACATAGTAATACCCATTGCTGTCTCTGGGAGTGGCCACACCAGAAATTAAATCAATTCATTGGAGGCTGTCGTCCATATGCAAGTCCGCCTCAGAGGCGGTTCTTAGCAGGATGCAGCTCACCCTCCATGCGACTCGCCCAATACCTCACGGCGCTTCGCGCTTGGTGCAAGCAATGTCTGCCTGGTTGGTGAAAACCCAACGTGTTCCGTCCCGGCATTGTAGGGATGCGAGGGTCTATGGTCATACGAACGACTATGGCCGTGCACGATATGAGTACACCCCCCCTGGTTTCCCTGAGTGTGACCTGGGATTTCCTCCGCACGTAATACATAGCGGGTACGTATCATAGCCTACGGCGTTCTGATAAATACCTCCCCAACTGTTGTGTCTCTTAATAGGAGTAGGAACGGTGCTCCCTCTCTAAAGGGATGCAAATGACAAGGCAAGCAACAAATTACAGTAGTACGCCCCCCGACCAATGACAAGGCAAGCAACAAATTACAGTAGTATGCCCTCCGACCTCCCAGGTTTTCTTGGTTTTGGGTTGGATTTCTAATAAATGCCGCGGAAAAATAGGACACTAAATGTAACAGTGAAAAAAATCGGGAAGCTTAAATTTCCTGGGTAAAAAAAACGATTAGGACCAAATCCATTCGAAAACTAATGGCGGAGTATATAAATAGAGATATACCATAATACGCATGTACTCACCAGGTCTACTCTATGCTATCGCGTTTTTTCACCTGGTTCGATCCTGCTTCAATGTGGCACTGAATGCCCTGCAGACTGTCCGGCCCTTCTACTCGAATCTCGAGCTCGTAGTACCCGTACGGCGCGCACGCATACATGCTGAGCTCAGACCTGTCTTCGTCTCCTTCGCCGCTAGCACGGAAATGGGATGTGGCCTCGAACCCGCTGAAGACGGGCCTTCTACAACGGTCGGAGAGTTGCCTGTGTAGATTTGTACAGTACAGGCAATCGAGGTGGGATGCGTTACAAGGCGGCAGAACTACGAGGATGTCGGCCATGTAGCGTCACGCCTGCATTGGTTGGTATCGGTAGTCGGTGCGGGGTTCGTTAGAAAGTAGAGAAAATACGAGAGTGTCGGTAAAAAAAGGTCGGCACTATGCCATTTTGCCATTTTTTGCAGGGCTTGTCATAGGGCGACCCCGATGGGCCGGCCTGGGGTTGGGCGGGGCCGAGCTGGTCGGCCCGGCCCATCGATTTGCTATATGATCGGATGCGGCCCGGCCCGGCCCGTTATTTTTCCAGAGAACGGGCCGCGGCCCGGCCCGGCCCATCAAAGTTTCAGAGGATGGGCCGCGGCCCGGCCCAGCCCATCACATTTTAAAACAGCCACGGCCCGGCCCAGCCCGGCCCATAGTTAAAAAAAAAATCGGCCCAGCCCGGCCCGGCTCGTCACACGACAGCGAGGCCCATGAGACACGGGCTCTACATGGGCCGGCTAAACGATTTTCACGGGCCAGCCCGTGGATTCGACAGGGCGGCCCATGTGCTATCCCGTACTAAAAGGTGTGTAGTATACGCTGACATAACATGTTTATGTTAATTGTTGTTTTTTCGTTGTTTTCCCCCCGTCTGGATTCCAAGGGACAGCTGCTTCCGGCCCACGAGACACATCTAACACGAAGTTTCACGGGCGGTTCCGTCTGCGGGACGAACCCGGGAAATAATATAATGCTGCCTGCGTCGCGGAGACGACAAGCCGTGTCGTCTGCATACCCACAACGGTACCAAGACTTTGATCCGACATTCGCACAAGACATCATAGTATGTTATACCTGGTACACCCAAGGCGATTAGCCAGAGACGTCTCGTAGGAACGTAGCTGTGCTTGGCGGATAACGAAATACGTCGTAGTTATAGCAGTAGTACACGACATCTCATGGGCCGCGGCCCGGGCCGGCCCGTTATACACGTGGACCGCCTCATGGGCACGGTGGACATCGTAGTAGCAGTAGCGGTAGCACACCACATCTCACGGGCAGCGGTCCGGGCCGGCCCAACAAAACACATGGGCCGCCTCATGGGCCGGGCGGAGCGGCTCATATAGACCCCACACCTCATGCGCCGCGGCCCGGCCCGGCCCATCACAATATCGAGAGGATGGACCGCGGCCCGGCCCGGCCAATCAAATTATCAGAGGGTGGGCCGCGGCCCGGTCCGGCCCATCAATGTTTCAGAGGATGGATCGCGGCCCGACCCAGCCCGTCACATTGTTTTTTTTTCACGTAAAAAAAATAATGTCTCGGCCCGGCCCGGCCCGGGCAAACGGCCCATGACAAGCTCTGATTTATTGCATTCCAGCATTAAAAATACCTCAGCTGTGACTTCGACCGGTTGAGTAGAGTCGATTACGATACGATTACGTCTTAGTGATGAGGTATCGCACGGTTTGAACAAAAGACAATTATATACGATTTCGATAGTTGATACTGGTACGAGCTGGGCCAGCCATAAAACGGATTTTCTGTTGTGAGCTTCTAGCGCCGCCAATTTTGCGAGTTAGACTTAGAAATTTGGCAGAGATTATCCTGACATATTATTGGAGATGCAAAAAAAAAAGTATATGAACTTTTCTTAACTTAAAAAAAAACGACTCGATTTCGCCGAGATATCCGCGAAAACCCAAAAGTACCAAAAATCCTGATTTTTTACCAGATTTAGACGCTAATTTCACATGACAGCTAAAACAATCGCCATCCCCGATCAAGCTGAAAATTGGTGTAGACAATGCTTGAGACACAAGGAGACGATCGATGTAAGTTGTATTGCCCAATTCATCACCCATCAAGAGATACAACAAAAAAACGATTATATACTGAAAACAAGTAATTACGAAAACGGCAGTTTTACTGCGATGCTCCGCTCAATTTTTCACTTTTCGAACTGATTTTTTTACCACGTATTTGAAACACACATGCGAATGTACTCCGTGTCATCCCTTTTTTTTCTTTTTTTTTTCGGACTAGGTATGACCACTTTTTCATTTTTACGGGTCGTTGGATCGGTCATATATCCTGGGGAAAAAAAAAAAAAAAAGGGATGACATCGAAATGGTTGGTTGGTACACAAGGAACACCGTGTCAAAAAATCACGTCAAAACACGCATTATTGAGCGGGGCATAGCCGATCGACTGTTCTAGCAGAGTCTTGGCTGGCCCAGCTCGTACACAATTGTTGTTTTTCGGATTCCACAGGAGAGTGCGCAAACCTCCTTGGAAACGGTATATCGAACGTTCGATATAAATACGATATGCCGACTGTTTTCGATACCATATCCAACACTATACTCAGCCTCGCAACTGCGTTGTACGTTTGCCGCGTGTGTCTTATACTCCCCGTGGATTATCCATACGCATGCGAGCAGGTTGTGACTGAAACGCTTAAAAAACGCCAACCTGCGACTCGTAATTTAGGCCGCTTTTCCAACCTCACCTCCATGTCATGGTGTAGCGGTCAAAACCCGTAAGGCCGCATTTGGACGTGATGAGCATGTCTGCGGTTCAGTTAGGGGCGGTCGGTGACGAGACAGGCCAAAGCGAACGGGGGGAGGAAATCAGTCGATCAGTGGTTACGAGCGAACAGGAGAGGGAGGAAAACATCAGTGGCTACGAGCAAAAGAGAGGGGGGGGAAAGCAGTGGCTGAGAGTAATAGAGAAGGAGGAAATAAATGCCTACGATACCAGGTAGGTAAGAGCGGGAAGAGAAAATCGGTGCACCAGTGGTTACGAGTAAGAGAGGGGAAAACTCATTGGCTAGGCGTACAACGAAGGCACGGCAAGCTTAAAAGCGGGTGAAATAAGTGTGCGCTTCTTGTTAGGAGAAGACAGCACACATAAAATAAATAGGATCCGTACTATCATACATCTGATAGGGCTATAAACGGGTGGGATACGTATTTTGGTGTCATTTTCAAGCGATATCAGCACACAACTCGGTTACGTGTACAAGCACGGCAAAGCGAGAGGGGGAGGAAACAAGTGGTTACGAGCATTTATACAAGGATTATCTGGTAGCGCCTCGTCAAACACAAAGCATGCCGCAAGCGTACTTAATGGGGGTGGAAACACCATGGAGCTCCGTATCCGCCTGTTCTCTTTGTCTTTGGACGTCTGCTCGTTTGTGGGGGGAGCGTTCTGGCCGTCTAGAGGAAATGATTGGAAATATGTGAGGGGCAGCGATGACAGAATGGAGGTGTTCCCTACCGGAAAATGGAAGTGCGGAACCACGACGTACGTACTGTACGGAGTGCAATATCTAGAGGGAAGCTCGAAAGACACAGGGCAGCTATTATTTAGCATCTCGAAATAAAATAATGGCAGAAGAGTGCAGGAAAAAAGAAATACTGACGACCGACAGGAGGGCTTCCCGAGGTTGTAACCCTAGTAGTTAAGGGAACTGTAGCCCTGTCCGACGTTCAGCAATTATAATTCCCAGTGTATATATATTTACACCTGCTATTTAACTATTTACTAGACTAACGAGGCCAAAACGATAGGGAGGTGAAAACCAATGGAGTACAAGAAATAAATCATATGCAAGGACGATACAAAAGCGTCATACATTATAAACTGTTATCTGGTATACTTTTTCTACGTTTAAAATGACACAAATATTACGCTAGCCGAGAGTATATAAATCTCCGCTGCTCTGCACCTTGCATCGCCGACAAGGTTAACGTTAGAGCCACAGGGAAAATCGGAACTCCAGCTGCACAGCATACCAGGCAGTTATTACAGTAATAGTCGATACAGAAAACTCTAGAAACGAGAGAAACTGCAGACGCTAAAACTGGCGCCTAAAACTGGCACCGAATCGTAACATATTATAAGTGAAGGCAAATGCAATCACTAGTCTAACAACTGCCTTTACATTCTCCGCAAGCGTAAGAGCGACAAAAGAGCACATTCCAATACAGTTATCACCCAAGGCATATAGATCGCGCTCAAGGTTAAGTATTGTATATGGTGCAATATGCAGGTGAAATGTGCTCTAGGCAGGTGATCGTCTCTCGATGAAGTTGGTTAGCAGTGACAGCCTTCATAATCGTACACTACTCCGCTAGAATGTAGGCTGGGTGATCACAACAAAGACGGCGGGGCGGTACAAAGCACGCCGACTGAACACGCTACGTAGACAGCCCTGTGCAAGTAATACGTACTGCAGTGTACCTGTCTACAGTAGTGTATATAGCCACGAGTGTTTAGAAAGAACACGACCGACGTGCAATGTACCAGTAGCTTGTCAAGTAGGCCGCACTCGCATTATATCAGACGAACAGAGCAGTATAATGCGCAATGAAATGCGCAGGCAGGCGATTATTCTCTCAAGCAAGTTCGTTGCAGCGGCGGTCTTCAAAATTACACCACGCGCGAACAACGAGTACTTCGCTAGAATACAGAGTGCCCACAACGACAGCGGCGGGGTAAAATACGACTGGATTTCGCTACGCAACCAGTTTCCATGGTTTACCTATCTATATTAACACTACTGTATATCAACACGAGTGATCTGGAACAAACACGATTGACGTATATACAACGTAGCTTGTGAAGTTGGCATCCACCAGTTAGGCCGGACGCGCAGTAAAGCGGGTAGGTGGTGCTGTAGGCAGGCGATGCTTCTCTCTACAAAATTGGCTGCAGTGCCAGTCTTCAACTAATATCTCGTGAGAACAGGTTAGTTCCGTTTGGGTGATCCCAACAAGACGGTGGCGCGGTACGGACATGAGAACATACGGACGGAACACGCCAAGTAGACAGCGGTCCTACAGTATTAATGCGGAATTCGTGTTTATATCTCCATCATCACGAGTCAATTAAAACGAACACGGCCGACCTATAGCATACATAGCTGACTACCGATCAGTTTGGCCAGACTCGCAATAATCGGATGCGTGGTGCAGTAGGCAGACGATGCTTCTCCGTACGGAAGATCATACCGTGCGCGAACTACGAATGCTTCGCTGGAATTTGGTTTGGGTGATGACAACAAAGACGGCGGTGCGGTATGGACATGAAAAATGCGGACGGGACATGTCACGTAGACAGTTACTATGGACACTTGTCTATACTCGTAACACGAGTTAGTTTGAACGGACACGACCGACGTACAACGCAGATTGTGAAGTTGGCTATCTATCAGTTCAGAAGACTGGACTCGCATGGCATCGGATACCTGGTAGGTGGTAAACTAGAGTTCATTATGATGCAGTCTGGGTGAGTACAAAGACGTCGGTGCGGTGAAAAAACAGAGGACGGAGCACGCTGCGTAGACAGTTGTGCTCTGCAGATTAATGCGTAATGCTGTACTGTAGTATACATTTCAATATGATCACAAGCAATTTAGAAAGAACACGACCGGCGTTCAACGTAGCTTGGGAAGGTGACTACCGTGAGTTAGGCCGGACTCACAATACGTACGTCAAATAAGCGGCATAGTAGGCAAGCGGTTCTTTTCTCTACGTTGGTTACAGAGGCAATCTTCACCATTGAATATTAATATTACAATATCGCGCGCGGACTACGAGTACATTGCTAGAATGCAGTCTTAGTATCAAAAACGCAGACGGAACACGCTACGTAGACAGCTGTATCAAACAGTAATACGCACTTTACGTCTACACAACCAGATTGACGTACTCGTATATATGATGTATAATATATTGTAAAGTTGGCTATCAATCAATTAGGTCGGACTCGCTCCGGGTGGTGTAGTAGGGAGGCGATGTTTCTCTTTCCGAAAAATTCCATTTTTTCCACAGCACTCAGGTGCAGCTTCCTCAGGGAGGACTACTCTATATGTTGTTTCGACATTTGACTACACCGTCAAACGACCGTATTCATGACCCTCTCTAATACAGTTGAAACACATATACACATGTGTGATACGTATTCCACTGCCGTTATATATCGAAAAAAACACACTCTCTCGACGAATTTGCTTAGAATGGGTGGTAAGTGGTAAAGTTTGGGCTCTCGTACTACACTTCGTTAGCAAGGATCTTGTTGCATTGCTTTGCGAGCCAGGAAGCACTTCCTGGTGGGATCAAGGTACGGGCATATAGGCCCCATCCAACCCCCAACCCTAACCCTAACCCAAACCGGACTCAAACCAGACCAAAACCGGGCGAGAAACCTTGAATTTAGTGTGGAGATATTATTTGTTTCTTCTTCTCAGCATCGATCCCTTTGTGCACGTATAGAAAAAAAAGTGCGTTTTTTGGACAGTTATGACTAAAAATGTCATCAGAAAAAATCGGCTGGATGGACAATACGAAGTTTTGGTTGCAGTGAGGCATATTGCGAGCTTTCGTTGGAACTAGTCTGGACCAACCAAAACGGCGGTGCGGTACAAAAAACGCGAACGGAACACTCTACGTAGAACTATTGAATTAATACGCATTGTTCATACCTGTATATTGGTATGCGATATCATAACGAGCGATATAAAACTAACGCGACCGACGCGTTGAAGTATCAAAAACGTAGACAGACTTATTATTCATTGATACGTGCCGTACGTGCTGCAGGTATAACACGAACGGGATCGACGATCACATTATATCATGCAAGGGCTCCGCATGGGTGCCGGCATTCGCCGGCACCCATTCTTCGGATAGGATAATATACCTGGTACATCAGTTATTTGGTACCATACCAATTATTTACGACAATGTGATGACGCTCGCTCGTGTTTCGATATCTGACGCATAAGTGCAGAATCAAGGCAATGCCAAGTGTTGCAGGAAGAAGGGAATGCTAAGTGTTGAAATATACAGTTCGCTACCTCATTTCTCAGTCTCAACAGTGAGCCTCAGAAATGTAATCAGTCGCTTTCGTTGTTCCCTGGATAGTCTCAGTTCTCAGGATAGTTTGTGAGATTCACGACAACAATGTGATGACGCTCGCTCGCGATTTGATATCTGACACATGTGCAGATTCAAGGCAGTGCCAAGTGTTACAGGAAGAAGGAAACGCTAACTGTGTTGATACTCAGTTCGCAACTTTATTTTTCAGTCTCTGTCATAAATGCACCAGTCGAGGTGGCAGGGTCAGTTTTGGTACGTGCGGCAAAAACGCTTCGTGCCGAGCAAGCGGTTCCGCGTGGATAGTCGTCGAGAGACTTCAAGGCTGGCAACGGGGGGGGGGGGTCTAATTTATTATGACTCTCGTGTCTGAGCAGACTCGTATCTGCGGCACGATACACTACAACAGTAGTACTGTACAACAGTACGTACTTCAGCAGCAGTACTACATACAGTGCTCGTATCAGGTACTACTGCTGTTTTAGTACAGTAATTATTCCACCGTGAGAAAGAAGCTACAGCAGTACGAAGTAGTAGTAGGAGTTATGAATCCACCCGAGGAAAACAAAATACTCGGTATCATCAGCCGAGTTTTTTGTTGTCGTATTGTACTGCTGTCCTTGCTGCTGTAGTATCGTACTCGTATTCCGACGAAACAAGGCCGAGAGGATGGAAGGGACTAAAGGTAACCCGCTCAGGGAGGTAGTCGGGAGAAAGAGGTCGTATTTGCGAGACCGAGCTATCGAAGAAAAGAGCTATCGAAGCTCGCGACGACCAAAAAAAGCCGATATCGTATATGGCTACAGGCTGGTTCAAGCATATGATACCGCCCAAAATTTATTCAGCAGCCAATGTCCACGTCGTTTATTGGAGATAGACCTGGATAGACCCTGAAATTTGGCACACGTGTTTTATGCGCCCTATCCGAGCCGTTAACGTTTTTTTTTTTTTTTTTCCGCCAGATATTGTTTGTTTTGGATTTTTTTTTTGTGAAGTTTGGGTCTTCTAAGAGATCCAAAATTTCTGGCGAAAAAAAAAAAAAATCGTTAAAGGCTCGAGTAGGGTGCATTCAACACGTGTAACATGATATTCGTGAAACGAAGAACAAAACCTTTCAAAAGGAACAAGGATATCACGAAAATGCCGAATGGATCTTAAATCTTCGAGTGACACTTTCAGTCATGACATACGATATCATATCTGAATTTCGTATGATCGTACGAGTAGCCATCTTCGAACACTTGATGAGTGACTCGACCTGCAGCGCGCTGCGTACTATGTAGCTCGAAATACAGCTTGCCTGCACCTACCATTGCACTCTGTTCCTGTACCTGATTGACTGCAGGCTCATTCACGTTTTTAGTGTGGACGGAGTTGGGTTTCTTTTCGTCGGACTGAGCGTTCTGAAATCCCGACACAGCAAATTATTAGAAAGAGAATAATATCGCTGGTGAAAATTCAACCGCATCGATCGGCAGAGCAGGCAGCGAAGTAGCACGAATACCAGCAAAGCAGCTACAGCAGCAGCAGCAGCAGCAGCAGCAGCAGTATAGCAGCAACTAGCCACAGCAGCAGTGTTGTAGTATACCACAAGACGCGCATCCGTAAAGCTTGCGCATAGAAGTGTATAATTCGAGAACACTCTGTGCTCACAGCAGACAGAAACGTCACGGTATATCTCAACGGCATCATCTCCGCATACGTATACCGAGTACCTACAACTGATTGTTCGTTCATGTACGCAGCAGCAGTCAGTGTGCACCACGCGATGCGTGCCGCTCACGTTGTATACATGAGCTGCTTGCGGCACTCTGCGATAGATCTGACACTATCTATCGTACTTCAGGGAGCGGGGCATGGTTTTGTGCATGCATGCACGCATGCGGCTACAGGTATATAGTTGGGCGTTTGCTGCTGCTCTGCTTGCAGCACAGCAGCAGCAGTGCATAGAAACACAGGGATAGATACCTACATAAACGGTGAAGCTTGCTCATACCGTGATTTTTGTTTTTTTGAACGACGCTGTCTGTCGCATCTGCTACAGAGGACAGGGGTAGGTGTGTCCTCTTTCGAGGCTTGTGAGACCCGAACGATTGTCGGTAGCCGTGCCGATATGCTTGAAACAGATGTTGATGGCTCTACCCGCTTTCTATTTATAGAATCGAGAAGAGCTACCAACAACGAGATCAGTTTCTTGATGCAACATTTGAAAGATACCTTGTTGCCGAGGAAGTCATAAAGAAAATCGATTCTTCTGCAACAGTGTGTGAATCTATAGTGGGCAGCCATACCGAACGCGATATATTATGTGAGAAACTATAAGCAGTCCATCAATTTATCTGACTCTCCTCTTTGGAGCTCGGGTGTCCTGCTTTGAGGCGCTTCTCTTCCCTAAAACTCTTGTTCTTCCTGGAAGGTTTTGTTCTTCGTTTCACGAATATCATGTTGTGTGTGCCAAATTTCAGGGTCCATCCCCCAAAAACGGCGTGGACATTTGGACTTTTGTGCGGTAAAAGTGCAATAAATAGGCGTTGCCTCGTAATTACTTAGTTCCAGTATATAATCGACCTTGTGCGTTAAATTTGACTTGATATTGATCATACGCAGTCAGACCTTCGAATATTTGCGTGAAACTTTGTACAAACATGCCTTGGACCACCTAGAAGCGGCTCGTTCAGAAAAATAATGGGGGGGAAAAAAATATTTTTTACGGAAACGCCTGACTATTGTTGACCTCTTCGAGGGCCTGTGATTGGTCGGGCCACATTTTCGGCGGTAGCGCCAGTTCTAGGTCCTTGAAGAAAAAACTGGCGATGTCACCCTCTTCCACTGTTCATGGTGGTCAGTATGATACGAAATGTGTGACATTGGAGTTGCTATTGCATGCGGCATTCGTGACTGACGAAAATTGGGGTGATATGACTGAACCAGCTCGGTATCTCCAAGAAATATCCTCAAAATAATCTTGCGGCTTCGAAGAAAAGCCTCGATATCCCGCAAAGGACCTTGCTGCCTCTAAGAAACTATCTCGATGTCACGCCTTCTCGCAAGAGCCTACGGACTGAAGGTCGCCGCGCTCGGAGAGAACGTACGGCAAAGCGCGGGCGAGACACCGAGAGCTGACGAACCGATAACCGATTTCGGTCCGAAGCCTAGACGATAGGAGGGACTTTGGTTATTTCCAAAATCACGAGAGGCATCGTGATTGATTTTATATACATTTATATCTATAACGTAACTTGTGTAAAGTTGACTACCGTTCAGTGAGGCCGGGCTTGGATCGAATCGGATGGGTAGTGCAGGCGGGCGATGATTATCGTTGTCAGTTTTAGTTTTCATAATCGTATCGCCCGCGAATTACGAGTAGTTCGCTAGAGTCCAACAAAAACGGCTGTGCGGGATCAAAAGCGCGGATGGAACGTGCTACGAGTACGTAGACAGTTGTAAGCAGTTTTAACACGTAATTTATGTGGGCATTTGTAAGCAGTATTAACACGTCATTCAAAATAGAACGAACACGTCCGACGATCAACATCACGCAACTTGTGGAGCTGGCTACCGTTTAACTCGCATACATCGGATGGATCGTGTACTGTAAGAGGCAAGCGGTCCTTCTCTCTACGAAGTTGTTCGCCGTGACAGTTTTCGTAAGCACACCGCGCGCGAGCCACGAGTACTTCGCTAGAACGCAGTCTGGGTGCTCACGACAAAGACGGCGGTGCGGTATGGACATAAAAAACGCGGACGGAATACGCTGTATTATTATTTAGTCTTACGAGTACAGTAGGACAAACACGACCGATGTATGATTAACGTAGCTTGTGGGATTGACCACCAATCAGATTGGCCGGGCTCGCAATATATCAGATGGGTGGTGCAGTAAGCAGGCAATGCTTCTCTCTACGAGGTGGGTACAGGGGCTGTCTTCATATTCACACCGCGCGAGCTACGAGTACGTCGCTAGAATGCAGCCTGGGTGATTACAACAAAGACGGCGGTGCGTTATGGCTAAAACAAAACGCGGACGGAACACACAGGGAGCTGTACTATTTATGTAACCTTAAAACGATCACGGCGGACGTATACATTATTCAACGTACGATTAGCGCGTGGAGTTAACTACCGGCGAGTTACTGTAGGCCGGCTCCTCTACGTATACAAAGTGAGTTACAGTGAGTGGCAGTCGCCATGGTCATATCGCGTGCGAACTACGAGTATCTCGCTAGAATACAGAGTGTGGGCGAGATCACGAAGACGGTGGTGCGGTAGCAAAAACGCGGACGCAACACGCTGGGAATCGTACTACGTAGTTCAACATAAACGCGCAAGACGAGACGACGAGATTATACCAGGTACAAAGCTGTGCAGCTTGTGACGTTGACTGTCGATTTGTTTGGCCGGGTAGTTAAATTGTGAAGTTGATTGCGTGGTATCAATTAGTTAGGCCGGTGGCACATCCGGTGTATTCGAAATGGACGATTACAAAGTAAACTGTACCGGACTTTGATACAAATACCGTGTACTCCCCGGCGCATGGGCGACACCTCGTTACGATTATCGTTGGCGATCGCAACAGAGGGCTAGGGTTAATCGAACCGCGCTTTCAGTCACGTCAAGAACACACGAGATATATCCTGCCGCGGGCTAAAAACAAGCAACACGGAACCGCGTGGTACATCGTATACACAAGACATACCCAGCGTTCGAACAGGCCGCCAACTCTGCCGTGCGGGCAAACGGAACAAGGGTAGGAGCGCCCTTTTGAGCGATCTCGCACTACTACAACAGTAGCGACTTACGGGTAGTACATTGCTGCATCTGGTTCGTAACAACAGAACACAGAAGACGCCGCAAAAACGGCAAGACAACACACAACCAACCGCGCTACCACTCACATTCCTCGCCGTCTCGACAGCTCCCATCGCCACTGTTGTTCTCGACTACTACGGGAGCGGCACGTAGCTGCTCGGTCTGGTACGCATCGGAGAGGGAAGAACTCAGGGCGATGAACCCCGCACTCATGAGCTTCGGAGCTACGAGTAAGCGCATGGTGATGCGACGATGAGTGATGTCGGTCGACGATCTGGAAAGATTATTCTCTGCGGCACGGTGCGAATGTCTGCTGCTGCTGCTGCTGTTGTACTCGCAGGACCTTGGAGCTGCACGCTATGTGGTGCCAGGTATTCGGGGGACAGGTGGTACTGCTGTGGCGTGCTCTCGAAAGGTAAGAAGCTGGGGTAGCTTGAGGGCAGAGGAGGCAAGGGGAAACGACGGGGTCGATTCCGGAATGAGAGCAGGGGGGAGGGTGAGGTCCCTGCTCGGCGCGCGGGACTGTCACTTTTCGAATTAGCGGACGTTGAGCCGCGAATTGGAAGAGTCGCGGAGCATTAGGAAAAGCTAAAGATTCTCGGCACGTCGCGAGGCACGGCTGTTCGGCCGAATAGCTCATACCCATTAGCTCCGAAATATAAGGGCCGTTTGACTATTAATGTTTTATTGAAACGATCGTTACATTTCCGGACAGCGTGGTCGTATTTGTACGTAGAATAGCTCCTCGCCTCTCCCGGCGTGCTTGGTACTGCTTGATGATACTTCGATACCAGGAAAAAGACGGGTCGGCGCGAAGCCGAAAGCTTAAAACACAGAAAAAGAGACTGCTGCAGCGGCGGGCAGCTACGAGTAGCCAGCGACATGCTGCTATTGATCCAGGTCCCACGTACTAAAAACACCTGGTACCTACGTAATGTACAGCAGCAGCAGAGGTCGGCATGATTCCCGCACACCAGGTACGAAGGATACGCCACTCACTCTGTCCGGAAATGTAAGAATCGTTCGGGTATTAAAATGAATGTCAAAACGTTCCTTACAATGGGACAGTGGTGCTATGTATACCCGGAGCACGTTGCTGCCGATATTATCCATTTTGCGGTAAAAATTCACACGTGAAAAACGTGGAAGATCCTCGGCACTATGATGAATTCACGCTAAAATAGCTACTAATAGTTGATTGGGCAAAAGAGGTTGAGCCGGGAATTTTATTCGGCCGCAAATTACCGTCGACCAGCCGCAAAGCCATCCCGGTAAAAAAACCGCAAGAGGCGTACGTACGAGTATCATACCATCATACATTTGGAATTTGCGGTGAATCGGCGGTATCATGTCATGGTATCCCCGTACAGTATCCCCGTACCCGGTATTTACGTACCACAACCAAATCAACCGTGGTATCTTGTCCCGTATTATCACAGTAAAGGAAATTCTTGGTTGATAGCATCATACCAGGTACGATTTATACGCGGTAAACGAGACCAAGAGAAAACTGCAGGCCTACAGCAGTCGTAGTCAATAACACCAGAATACATACGTACGCTGGTACCAGGTATACTGTATGCTATGCGGAGCTACGAGTACAGTACGCGACACCAGTTAATAATCTCTTATTTCTGTCCAGGCTGGAAGGGTGTGTCCTACACTATTTTCAGTACAAAATAGGTCAGGGGTTCTTATTTTCGACTAAGAATTCAGCCTGAAATTCTTAACTGCCGAGTTCTTAAGTGCTGTCGCGTGCTGTACTCGTAGCTGCTGCTTGTTTTCTTGTTTGGAAGGCTTCTTTTGTTGTCAGGTTTTGCCTTGCTTGTGTAGTCTTCGATCCCAGCCAGCTGGTGGGCCATCTGCCATCCAAGACTGAAGTCTTGCAGGATTGAGGGTCCCGGCCACTGGGTGATTGTCGTCGCTGGCAGCAAAATAAACTACAGGCAGCACAGAACAGTAGAAAAAGTACGTTGAAGCGACAGATGAGGAAGCGTATATCGCTTCTTGTTATTTTCTTTTTTTTGGAGCTCGCCAGAGAGCTCGCTGCTGCCCCCCCCCCCTCCGTTTTTTCTCGTATGTACGCTGCGCGAGTAGTACGAGACTCGAGTGCTGTTTGTTGTATTTGCGAGTACATTCGACACGTTCATAATGATTCATCGTCGTCACGATCTCTCTGCATCAAGTCGATCATCTAGCACACGTGCCGTTATGAGGTGTTGTGCAAAAGAGCTGTATTCATACAGGTATACCCACCCTGTAAACATGTACCAGTCCAGTATATGTACAGCAGTGTGCATGTTGTAAGTCCCCCCTTCGGGATTATCAAATCATCCCGGGGGTGTCGCACGCTGAAAAGGGAGAACACAGCAGGCGTTCGTTCCTCGTACCAGCTACTCGTCGTTCGTACGTAGTCACCGGGCAAGCACGAATAACTTAAAACATCTACCGAAAGCTACAGCTACAGGGCAAGTAGCCTGGCAAGTAACACCGACCAGCCCACACGAGTTTATAGTTACGAGATCTATATAATACACTTAATATGTATATTATGCGTGTACAAGATCCAAGTCAAACGGGTCCCTCCTGTGGTAACCATGGTATCTACTGTACGTTGATCGCGCAGAAAATAACCTCAGAGGTCTATCTGCCCCAAAATATACACCAGGTACACAATGCTCGTATTACATATTAGTAGTACTCTGTACGAAGTACCGGCATGCTCACATCAGGTGATGAACTAATTTGCGAGAAAGTAAAACCTCAAAAATTGAAAAAGAACAAAGTTCTCAGAGCCTACAGTAGTCAGCGACTAATCCTTAAGAAGTGTGACCCCCTCTCGTGGTTGGCCTGGGCTCGCACAACTACCGGGTACTACAGTAGGGAAACCATCTTCTCTCGGGGACCAAAATAAGAAAGCACAACACATAAGAAAGGGTGATTTTTCGTACGCGCCCATAATAAGAAAGTCAGCCTGAGCCCGATTAAAGGTTTCTTGCGAGAGGGCTGGTTGTACATCATCATCAACTAAGGGTCTGAGGGAGCTCAATAAATATCTATAGATATATAATCGAGATACGAGGAACCGCTGAGGTGACGACGGTGCTTCGCTTCAGACCGGATTCCTAACATAATCCCTTCGGCGCCCTCGCGATCGCTTTCTCGCCCGCTCTTCTCGAGGGTCGCGTCCCTGAGCCTCCGCCCAGCTCTTCTAAATACAAAGTACATTCATACTTCAAAGCACAATGCTCGTCGGGGGTGAGCTATGTCCTGTTTTGTGGGTCGCCACGAAAAACTACCAGGTAATGCCTATGAATACGTGCGTTTGCGCTCTCTTGTGCCCCGGCTTCTCGGGCTAGACCCGCGTCGAACAGCTTCATGGCGCTCGGCTGGGTCGGCTGGAGCATGAAGGCGTACCCATGATAAACGCGAAATACTTACAAGTAATTTCCACTCTGACCGGGGATATAAGGCGCTTTTGATATTCACATCAGCATCCAACCGGTGACTATATTCACGGCCAGAGCCGTATACCAGGAGAGACGGTGGTACCACATAATGATGGCAACCAACGCTCCACGCAACCGTAAACCACAACAGGCATAATTAACACAACCACAACCCCCATATATACAACCGGTATACACCAAAAAAAGAACGACCACTGACTCGGGGACACGTGCCCGGTAAACAAGAATCCGGCGTAGCCATTCTAACCTCGCGCGTATCACACCAGTCAGTCGGTGAACATTCGAACCCCCCACTCTTTAGCGCACGACCGAAAAGCAGAGTTTCAAACAGCCAACACATGTACGAGTATCTGTACGAGTATCTTTTTTATACCTGGCAAGAGAATGGGTTCGAAACACACACCGCGAACACCATCTCGGTGACACCGTGTTCCAATATAAAAAAAAAACATCGACAAAAAAAAATATCTACTCGCCGTATAGACCACACAAAGAGCGTTGATGTAAAGGACGGATGGCGTGTTCCATTTCTACGGTCGGTCGTTGCCCGCCGGTCAGTACAAATTATGCAACTGCAGATCGTGCACAGCCTAAAATCCCTGTCCGCGAAGATCGCCAACATGAAAACTATAAGCCAAACAGACGAGACCAAAATAACGCAAAACAACAAACACTACTACTACCAGGTACCCGGCATTCTATGTGACACTCATATGCGAAGGCTTAGTAGCACTATGCACCGCGATGAACTCCTTCAGACGAACACGCCTTACGATTTCCCCCTAAAAACAGTACGACGCGAATGCCAAACATCTGGTGCCGTTTCTCCACACGGTTCATCACCAGTCGCGGCTCGAGCTATCGTACCGCTGACCGATGTAGAGCACTCCAAGCCGCCTCGAGCGACTGGACCATCGATACACTGCGAACTGGAAGGGCAGATAAGCACACACAGGGCGACAAGAGGGCAGGCGAGCTAGTTTCAGGAATCCGGAAGAGCCTAAAACCGGTAAAACACTGCCAGCCAAGACAGTGTAGGTCGTTTTATACCGTACGTCAAACTCAACCCACAAAAGTTGCCACCGCAGCAAGCCACCACCGCTGCCGCTACCGCCGCCGCCCTTACCAACTTCTGCCGCTATTACGACTGTCCCAAATAAAGCCACTCTGACGCAATTACAATGCAAAAGCAACCCGCACGTAGCAGGTACTTAAGTCCTACTAAATGTTAAACCTATCAACCTTAACGGAAGGCAACTTCCGAATGCGGTACTTCGACAGGCCGAAAAGGTGTTACGTGTGGGCGGGCTTCGTGTGGTGGGGCTCGGCGAGGAGGCGATGCGACATGTGCAAGCTGCCTTTGTACCCTCTGACTGTATGATACCAGGTACGTGTCTCATGTGCGAGCTGGCGATCGGCAGAATCCACTCACGAAATAAAAGCTGCTCGACATCATCAATAGCTTGCGTAGATTGGCGTTAAGCCGGAAGTCGGTAACGAATGGAGATACTATTATGGAGCCCCACAGGGCTTTTTGTTATTGTGGTGTTTTTGTTGAGTATTCGAGTTTTTTTGTTTTCCAGCAGAAGCTATACTACTATTTCTGGTATACTTCGTATATATTCTAGCGGTAAGAAACACGCCATCCGAACCGAACGTCCGTAGTGATTGCAGTCGATCTTTGAAAAAAACTTACATCCACGGCAATATTTATGGTACTACTGCCAGATCAACTCGGTGCATTCTTTAATTCGAAAAACGCCCCAGAAACGAACGCTATAGACTCGCCAACGTGAAAACCGTACGAGTTGCCGCGCCACTAACTTTGAACTTCGGCAACAATGCCAAGCACTCATATTCCCACCGATTCAAGCCTCTATCGAAGCCCCGCGTTCCGAAAAGCAAGAGCGCAGCAACGTAACTATACGAGTTAGGGGCTGCAGAATGACCAAAATCCCGCGTTCTGTAAAGCAAGAGCGCAGCAACGTAACTATACGAGCTAGGGGTTACAGCTTGACCAAAATACAGGAATAACTTTACGGGATTCAAACACAACGAGGCGTACTTGGAGTGATCTACTGGTAGTATACACAGTAAGGGGGTGGGTGTAAGCCGTATTCAAAGATAGACTGCAGAGACGAAACCATTCGGTTCGAGAGGTATGTCGTTTGGCGTAAGGCGCGTTTCATAGGCTAGTTATATGCTGGGAATAGTGTAAAGGCTGTGGAAAAGACGAATTTACAACAACAACAAAAAACAACATAGACGTACAATATGGCCGGCGCGACCCCTCAATAAACTGTCTTTTTATTTGGTTTGGGTTTTCGGGTTTCCTTCTCTCTTAAGGTTCTTATGGCATGAGTGATCGACATTGGCGTGAAGCGTACGATGCTGCACATTGTCGGATATAAAAAACATAAAAACTACGTAATACCAGGTATTAAATCAATGGTACGTAGAGAGCAGCGACAACGTGCAGGTGACAACACAACTCAAACAACACCGAGATGCCGAGAAAAAAAACATCGCGTCGTCCACAAACTTCACGTGTTGGGTACCAGGTATCGCTTGGACTGAAGTAGTACGCGACAGCACTTACGAAGTTTGCCTCGCCTATATTGAGCGAAACATAACACACCCATTCCTTAAAACCGAAAATGTAGGGCACACCCTGCCTCACACAACAGTTTTGAGCCTGGCCAAAAATAAGAGCTTCTTAGCCCCTTTACTGTAAACATATCCCATCCGAACTTCAAGTAGATTTGCCCATAAATGGGTGCGGCTGTACGTACGTACGTACGTAGTGTAACGGATAGAGACGTCACCCCTGCTCCCCTGCTGGCGGATGAGCTGGATTGCTAATCTCGAACGGTGTTACTGGTGCACGAGACACCTTTTATGAGTCAATGTTTCCGTCGCCGAAGGTGCTATTCATAGTTCGCGCCGACATTTAACGAGAGGAGAGAGCGAATGCTGAGCCCTATGCGTGATAAATATGGAAGAAGGGAAGACACCCGTGGCCCCGGTCTTTGCCCAGAAGGCCACCGAATGTAGAAACACCCGCGAGTCGAGCTGGAAAATAAGTGTGATGACCAAAAATCAACATCTCCTGGGAGCGTGCTACAACAAGGGCCTTGGCACCACCGTCGAAGAGAGGAAGAAGGATATGCAGATCCTGTGGCAAGGTTTCCGGCTTGATTAGGAGACGGAAACCTATGCTGCTGGTATCCTGTGCCTTGGACTCATTTTTTTCGCCCGTTGTTTTCTTTGGTATTTTCTGTCCTCCTCTACTGCTGTACGAGCCCGTTTCAGAGTACCATATTTGAAATCTGGAATCTTCATTTTAAAAGCGCATAATTGCGACCTTTTCCCTACGAAACCCCTTGTGGGAGCGTTAGAGTTAGGGTGCATGTATATATATTTGGCAGGAAAGCTCCAAATGATAACTAAGCTATACATTATTTCGCCTCCTACAGGGGGGGGCGCGAGATTCCAGATTCCAGGTTCCAGACTCTGAAAAGCAACTATGAGCAGGGCTAGGCAAGCACAGACTGACAGGCTCTTACCCGCACCTCGGTATACTGAATAGTCGCCGTATTCAGACGTCTGCGACACGGCAACAAACGACCAGGCAACAGGGTCTCCTGGCCACACAGCAGCAGAGGATATACTCCGGGTTATGATACCCGGGTAGCCTGCCCGCGGGTATAACCTACCAACAGGCATGTCTAACCTACATTACCGTCCCCCAATACCATAACTATCGGTACTACCATGTACCCTGGGGCCGAGAGGCTGTACCCGGGAAGTCGAGTAGTTTTGGTTTTTGATCCAATACCATACCCGTAAAATTGTCTATATACCGCATAATACGCGTGATACTATTATTAATTGTAAAATAACACACCCCCTAGGACAAACGAATGTCTTAAGCTGATTTTCGCGACGACGGGGAGAGTGCAAACGCCGACGAGAGTTTTCCAACGCCATCAATTTCGTTGTGTGTGCTCCCCCTGTTTAGGGGAGTATCGGCTCTCGAAATCGTCCCGTGGGGGGCGGTGTTGTCTTGCTCGTGGTATACCACCTTAACACCGACTAAACGCCTCCTTGGTTCGTTTTTTTCGCAGCTGCAGCGGCTTTCGGCACCAGAGCTTCCCAACTATTCGGAGAAACAAATACTGGCGTTCCCTTGGTCACGTAGTGATGCTTCAACATTGGACCAGCTTTAGGGATAGGGCTGGTCTGCTTTGCATCGTTTGCAGGGCAACCCTATACTGTTGTGGTGTCGAACACGTGGTCTACCCTCGCTCTCAGTGAATTCTGTCATGCACCGCGGGCGATGACGGCGTGGCCTCGATTAACAGGCCCGGGAAAGTGAATACCCCCAACCCTGTGTGTCGGGCGTGCGTATTTGTAGTGCGGGAGGTGTAATGCAACCCACGTTGCACGGTATTTATCTGTGATACGCAAGGCTCACAGGAAAACGGTCTTCATGAGGGCCTACGGCAGACTATACCCCGAAGTAGGTCAAGCAATTGGACATTAGAGCATTGATGGGAGAGCGTTGACTGTTCGCACATCATGTTTCAGAGTTGCTTTTAGTTCACATTAACAGTACGTGTTGCACCGTCCGGCATTCCTTCATGAAGCGCAAGTGATTTTGTACTATGGTGCAGTACAATACCTCAACGTATGAAGAAAAGCAGTGATGAAAAACAGCGGACTTTAAGTTGTCGTAGGGTCGCGGGTCGGATCTGTTTCCCCCCTCCCCCTCCTTTGTGGTACTGCGAGTACATATTCTAGACTAGGGTTCTCTCCCGATCCCCGCACATTTTTTGCAGGTTATCGAAAAAGCTTCGGCTTGCCTTTGGCAAGAACGGGGTGGTTTTGGGTGTCCCCAACTAAAAAAACTGTCGTTATGGCGTAATCAAGATCAACACAGAGTCTTGGAACTCTATGCGACGTACGGGAGTTTCCCCCCAGCTGCTACGTAGTGAACTAAAGCTGTAACTGCGTAACTCGACGTCTGTGCTTGGCAAAACGAAAACATGAAAAATGTAAACACACTGAACACAAGCCTGTTTGAAACCGACCTAAGGCCACGAATGACTTTCCTGCAAGCCACGGCAGCGACCAAAAGCCGCGCAACCAAGCAACTCCCTCTATATGTATGCGGTGTGTGAAAGGGGGGATACGCTCAAAACGTCCTTCGTCGGCAGGCAGAAATGGCGGAATCGCTGGTTACGATGTGTGGTGGTCGTGATTTCAGGCGGCGAGCACAGTTCGAGAGACCCGCACCTCCTATTAATAGAGACAAGGAAGATGTCGGCTATTATGATGCAACATATCAGTGTCGCATTCAGGTCACACCTGGAACACGTAGAGTTTGGCCCGATGCCGCGTGGCTTTGTTGCTGACATGGCCTGAACACTACGTGAAAAAAACATGCGTTTCAGCTTTTCTCCCGCACCTGCACGAGACTGTCAACACAAAACGTCTTCTTTAGGAAACTTGTGACTTGATTCTTAACAAAAAATAGCAAAAAAATCGAAGAAACTTCCTAAGTATCCACGCCTCGGCTCGTACAGACCTTCCCTGCTCCCATCCGCCCCTTCGGACAACACATTTAAGAGCACTGCAGTCTTTTGAAAAAACAACTCCCTGTTTTTTTTCTAGTTATAATACTATTCCTGGTATAATTTCGAGCTTGCATGACTCCCTACCGAAAACGACATTTCTCCAGTTTTAATGCTCAGACCCGTTCCTTCTGGGCAGTTCTGAGAGAGAGCGTAATTCGTCGGAAACCTTCTTCTGTCATGCGCCGGATCGATCCGACGACTTTTTCATCACGAAAAGTGTCTCTTACTAAACAACGACTCCCCGTACCTTTGCTACCCAAATATTAATTTGAAAAATGAATGTTTCTCAGGCTGCTGATACTCTTTTAACTTGGATGTTCGACGACGACGCCAAGCACCAGTAAGCGAACCCACCTGCGCCTCTAGTTCGACCGTCCGCAGCATCCTACGCGGCCACAGCAGAGTGTAGATACCAAACAGGAGCTCCGGAACGATACAAATTATTGCTGCTGAGCACTTTCGTTTCGTGATGCAAGCACAGCAATGCCTGCCCTCCCTCGCAGATCCAAGGGTCCCAACACCTCCTAGAGACCACAACGAACAAGGTGTACGTCGGTCGGGAGCGGGTCTGGGCATTATAACTGGAGCTATGCCGTGTTCGGTAAGGAGTCATGATATGGTGACATTGTACCAAAAATAGTATTGGTGCTGTAAACACGGCGAAAAAGAATTTTGTTCACAAGACTAAAGTGTTTTTTTTTGTTTGACCCAAGGGGCCGTAAGTTCAACAGTTGCGCTCTACGTACCGCAGATGCTCCTGACGAAACGTTGTTGAGCTGGACGTCAAGCTAGCGCGAAGATGCACGACTTGGACGAAAACTATAACGTAGGTGCCGTCGCAGCTCCAAAGCTCAAAATTGGCACACCATAAGGCCTTACGCCCTTCATAGTGGCACGGGGTCAATAGGACAATAACATATTGAAAGGACAACCCAAATATGCGTTTTGTAGGGTACAATACTACAGTAGGTATATACCCCGAGGTACCCCGGGTACCTCGGAGTTTACACAATCTTAATCTACGAACTGATGTATACCACACATGTTAGATATTACCATATTACCGCCCCCCGATACTATAATACTAAAAAAAACTACAGTATACCCGTCGACAATATTATAAACTCTAGGCCCAAGGTACTACTGTGGGGTACACCCGCACGTGGTACGTGTTTTTATCCTTGTACTGACCAAATACCTTTTTACCGGACGTACACATTAATGAGGCCGGTTTTTGCCTATAGGGCAAAACAAAAACTCTTCATATATACCGGGGTGCGTTCACAGGCTTCCATTATTTAATTGACTGCTGTGTGCTGTGTATTATCTGTCTGCTTTTTTCGCACAATCATTAATTGCGAGAGCTATACCAAGCCGATTTCCACGAACCCAGGATCTACAGAAGCGGGAGAGTATGGGCTAACGCGTGGAACATGTTTCGTCGCACGCCGTCTGGAGAAGGTCGCGGTCGCCGAGCTGCTGTGGATTTGGCGGTGTGTTTAGAGTGCGGCGGGATTTCAATGTTCTATTTTTCGTTTTTGTTTTTTCTTCGACCGCACACGGCCTGCAGTACCCTATACTAAGATGAATACTGCTGTGAGGTACCCATGGTATCTTCGGGTAGAATCTATTAACGGGTGTATAATCCCCCCGTTACTATACCCCCCCGTTCATAACCTTGCACACCCCAGGTACTATACCCGTAAGTTTTACGTGGCAGCTTAAGGGGCCCCTTCGGTTAAAAAAAAGAAGGGTACTTACGTCTTGAAAATATATATACATTTTCGACTTTTTTACAGCAGCAATACTATTTCCGACACAACAACTTCTCACGGAACACGGCATAGCTCCAGTTCTAATGCTCAGACCTGCTCCCGACCAAAGTATAGCTTGTTCGTAATAGGCTCTAGGAGGTGTTGGGGCTAGATCTGCAAGGGAGGGCAGGCATTACTGTGTTTGCATCACGAAACGAGAAAGTACTCGGCAGCAAGATTTTTTCATCGTTTCGGAGCTCCTGTTTGGTATCTACACTCTGCTGTGGCCACGTAGGACGTCACGGGCGGTCGAACTAGAGGCACAGGTAGGTTCACCTACTAGTGCTCGGCGTCCTCGTCCGAAATCTGAGTTTAAACAGTATCAGCAGCCGGAGAAACTGCCATTTTTCAAAATCGTCTTTGGGTACCAGGGGTATGGCGAGTCGTTTTTTAGTAAGAAGCACTTTTCGTGATGAAAAAGGCGTCGGAACGATCCGGCTTCTGAGACACAAATGTTGACCATTACCTACGCTCTCTAAAACTACTCATCGCGGGCAGGTCTGAGCATTAGAACTGGAGAAATGTCGTTTTCTGTAGGGAGTAATGAAAAGGTGGAGATTATACCAGAACAAGCATTGCAACTGAAAAAAAAAAACGGATTTTTTCGCAGTGCTCATATATTTTTTGCCCGCCTCTTGAGCATTGGCGCAATATTATGCCCGGGTTCCTGTAAGGCAAAAAAGTATGCTAATACCGGGGTGCGTACAGGCTTCCATTATTTAATTAGTCTGTGTGCTGTGCCCTACTGTATGTCTGCGTTGTTTGGCATTATGACGGATTGCGAGGGATGCACGAGGCCGACTTCCACAAACCCAGGATCTATACGTAGGAGCGCGCGAGTACAGGCTAACGCGTGGGACGTGTTTCGTCGCACGCCTCCTCGGGGTAGTCGCGGTCGCCGGGCTGTTGTGGATTTGGTGGGGTGTTTTGAATGCGGCGGGATTTCAATATTTAACTTATCGTTTTTTTCTTCGAACGCACACGGCCTGCAGCAAGCATGAGGTCGCCTTGCCTCATTTGCCTCTCTATTACTTGAAGTAATGAGGGCAATTTCTGCCTATTTGGCAAAAACGCCTCTTCATTTTGTTTCTCCATCCCATTTATTACCTTCGCCTTTCTTTTCTCTCTCCCTCTTTACTCGTCGTACATAATAGTAACTCAGATCCGGGGTCACTAAGCAGGCTCTTCTCCCCCCCTCCCCACTACGGTTCTTGCCTTGCTTTTTATCGCGATAATAGTTCAGCACTTTCTTCCCTCGCCGACTCTCGTCGAATTGTGCCTACCCACGCTATGTCTCGACAGTTGGTGTCATTGGAGAATAAAAACCTCCATACGGAGACTCGAACCCCCGACCTTATCCCCAGCAGTCTTCGTGGTTAACTGCTAGACCACCGGGGCGACCGGCTACCGGGGTGCGTTCACAGGCTTCCTCTATTTGCTTACTTTGTCCGCTATGTGCTGTCTGTCTGCGTTTCAAGACATTATCACTGATTGCGAGAGCTGTGCAAGGCCGATTTCCACCAACCCGGCATCTATGGGAGCGGGCAAGTATGGGCTATAACGCGCAGGGCGTGTTTCGTCGCACGCCATCTCGAGGTGGTCACGGTCGCCGGGCTGCTGTGGATTTGGTGGTGTCTTTCGAATGCGGCGGGGTTTCGTGTTTTTTTTTCTTCTCGTTTTTTGTTTTTCGAACGCACACGGCCTGCTGCAAGTATGAGGCTCTCTTATCTCATTTACCTCTCCATTAGTAACGAGGCCGTTGTTTTCCTGTAAGAAAAAAGCCTCTCCATACCGGAGTGCGTACGTACAGCAAATATGCCAGGAGGCGGGCAACCGTCAAGCAGTCAGTCAGTCAAGGGCGTCGGTCAAGGCATTTCCATCCGTCTAGACGGATTGTCCCCTATCCCCGCTAGATAAACGGCCCATTATCTCTGTGGAAACCCCTATTTTATTGTTTGTTCGTGCTGCTGGCTCCAACACATCATGAAGGAGCAATAATATACGAGTAAATTGCTGTGTGCGTTGCTTGTGATGTACCAGTATACTGCTTGTAGATCTGAACTCCGAACGAGAAAAAAAGACAGATGGAATAAACAAATGGCGGAAAAAAATCCCACAAAAAAAAACAGGTTTTATGGTCAGGGTTTTTCCAAAAAACGGGGATTTGTATTCTCTCTCCCCGGTTTTTGCCGTCAAGGCACGTCTGTCAAGGCATTTTCCTTGACCCCGTTTGTCAAGGGATAAAAGTGCCGTCTCCTGACATCTCTGGCGTACAGGTTTCCATTATTATATTATTTTACATAGTCTATCTGTCTGTCGGCGGCCTATATCTCTGATTGCGAGAGCTGTACAAGACCGATTTCCACAAACGTGGAACCTATAGACGTGTGAGTATGGGCTAACTCGTTGGACGTGTCTCGTCGCACGCCGTCTCGAGGGGGTCGCAGTCGCGGAGACGCCGTAGTTTTGGTGGCGGTGCTGCTGTGTATTTTGGATGCGGCGGGATTTTGTGTTCTCCAGGATTTTGCTTTTTCAAATTCGTGCATGCGACCTCCGGCTACGAGAGGCCCAGAGCACTGCTGGGGGTCGACTCGGTCAAGGGGCTACGACAGCCGGCCAAACTCGCGCCCACCGATCCCCACCAGGTATACCATTTCTTGTGATCCCACCTGAGAATCATTGCGCAGCTGATACGTTCGAGTAGCTCACAGCCCAAGCCAGTCCGATCCTCGGGCTCTCACGCATCCAAAATCAAGAGTTTTGCAAGCATCGAGAGCACATCGTCCACAGCACCGCTCGTCATAAATCGCGAGACAGAGCACTCCGGCAGACATACACCAGAGGCATGTCGAGACATGTGTCCTGCCCCCCTCGGTCCCGGCGGAGAGGTACGTGGCTTCCCTGTGCGTTGCACACTCGCCATGTCGGACATAGCGTCTCGTGCTGGGTTTGCTCGTCATCGCGAAATAACAAAGCTACGTATACATAAATGCAAACTACACATATCGAGTTTTTAACGAGTTTCGTAGAGACATTGAGCTCCACGAGCAAGGGGTACCTTCGCATATATACAAGGTTTTTGCGCTGACACGCATCACCTGTGTTGCAGTGCCCACCAAAAAAACACGATTTTATCAAATCTCTTGACAAAGAGATACTGGAACCACGTCTACCCCAGTTGTTTTTCCTGTAGGACTTTTCGTAATTCTGCCCTAGCTCCGAACTTTCCCATTAATACAAAACTTGGCAAGGCAGATATAAGCTCCTTGGTACACTCCCGTCAGTGTGCCAAAGCGGCAGCAGATTTCGTGGCCTCCTTCGATGCGGACCTCGTCGTTGAAGTTTGAAAATGTTGTTCCAGTCGCTTGAATATGCGGTTTCTCGTACTGTATTCAAGTATTTGTTTTCCTGCTGTAAAACGAGCACGAGGTACTTTTCGAAAAAAAAATCTGCTGTAGAACGAGCACGAGCTCGTTCTACGGCAGGGAAAAAAAATACTTGGCTACAGTACGGGAATCCACAAATTCAAGCGCCTGGAACCACATTTTCAATTTTCAGCGACGAGGTCCGCATCGAAGGAGGGCGCGGAAACTGCTGTCGCTTTGGCACACTCACGGGAGTGCACCAAGGAGCTCATATCTGCCTTGCCAAATATTGGATTAATGGGAAAGTTCGGAGCTGGAGCAGAACTACGGAATGTCCTACAGGAAAAAAAACTGGGCAGGTGTGGTTCCAGTGTCTCTGTGTCAAGAGTTTTTTTTTGGTTTTGTGGGCACTGCAACACAGGTGGCATCGCTTCACATTGAAAGGAAAGCGTTGCTAAGACTATTGCACAACGAAAGGGTCAACTAACCGAATACGCCAGCTTCAAACATTAATAGTCTAACAGTAGTAGCAGTAGTAGCAATAGTAATAGTAGTAGCAGGGGTAGTAGTAGTAGTAGTAGTAGTAGTAGTAGTAGTATCATAGTAGTAGTACAGCAGTAGTATAAATATTGCAAACGGTGTATTGTTGAACACGGTCTACGTACGGCATGTCTGTATGAGGCCGCCTTACCTCATTCACCTCTCTACTACTGCACTACAACAGTTGTAGTACCGAAGTGCGTACAGGCTCCCATTATGTAATTAGTCTGCCTGCTGTGTACTGTGTGTTCATACTATACTATACCAGGTACGTGGTATTCACTGATTGCGAAAAGAGTCGCACGTGGCCGATTTCCACAAACCCGGTGTCTACAAAAGCGGGTGAGCTGGGGCTATCGCGTGGGACTTGTTTCGTCGCAAGGCGTCTCGAGTTGGCGGCAGACGACGTGTTGCTGTTGTTTTGGTGGCGGTGCTGCTGATATTTCAAGCCAATCATGTTGTGTGCTTTGAATGTTGGAAAATCTTTTCTGAACGCGAGAGCACAAGACCCTGGCATCACTAGCAGTTTCTCACCACACACACCACTGCGAAAGGAAATGCCAATAAGGTTGTGAAGACATGTGTTACGGAGGCCTCGATCCTGGCGGGTAGCTGAGTGAGTGTTCTGTGGGACTCAGGATCCATGCCTTGAACAACTACTCGTTCTCAGTTTTTCACAACCCATCGTAGTCGGTGGCCCCGGTAGTCTAGAGTCAGATTCAAATTTCAATGCTACTACGTAGCATTGATACGTACCCGAGTTAGAATGCCACCGTGGTGAGATTTTGACTTATTTGCAAAAATGAAAATTAACCAATTGCTGAGAGTGCCTTCGCAGCGCGGGTATGATAGTAGGCGGAATTCGACGCGAGTCGACGAGGGATGAAATTAGTGAAATAATCTCGTGATCAAAAGCAAGGCACGAACCGTAGTCGGGAGAGAGGAGAAGAGCCTACTTAGTGATCCCGGATCTGAGATACGACTAAAGAGGGAGAGAAAAATAAGGGCGAAGAAAATTAATGGGATGGAAAACGAAGAAAAAACAAAACAAAATCGCGCAAAACTGAAATTACTGAGTACTCGTTAGTACCTGGACTATACCAAACGCTGAAATAACTGAGTACTCGCGAGTAACTGGAGTGTACCAAGCGTTGAAGAGATGGCGGAGTACTCGCGGGCACCTGCGTATAAAAACATATTAAATGGCTGGGTAAGCTCTCGAGTAAACCTAAAGTACCAAAAAAACAAGTGAGTGAGTACTCGCGATAACCTGGAGCACTAACAAGAAATGACGAAATGACTGTATACTCAATAGTCACACCAAAGCACAAAATAAGCTGACATGACTGAGTACTCGTGAGTACTTGGTCTATACCAAACGCTGAAATAACTGAGTACTCGCGAGTAACCGGAGTGTACCAAGCGTTGAAGGGATGACCGAGTACTCGCGGGCACCTGCGTATAAACAAATCTTAAATGGCTGGGTTTACTCTCGAGTATACCTGGAGTACCAAAAAAACAAGTGAATGAATACTCGCGATTACCTGGAGAAGTAACAAGAAGAGTCCTCGCGAGTACCACCTGGAGTACTGTACAAAGAAAAGATGAAACATGACTGAGAACTCGCGAGTACCTCGAGTACCAAAAACATTTACATGACTGAGTACTCGCGAGTACCTCCAGTACCAAACGCTGAAATCATTGAGTAATCGCATGTATACCCGAAGTACCAAACGCTGAAAACATGACGACGGAGTGCTCGCGGGTACCTGCGGTAAAAAAAAACTGAAAGGACTGAGTATACTTGCGAGTATACCAGGAGTACGAAATATAAAATGAGTGAGTACTCGCGAGTATCTCGAGTAACAAAAAATGGCTGAGTACTTGCGAGTCACCAGCGCACCAAAAAAGCTGAAATGACTCAGCACTCGGGAGTCGTATATTATTTCATTTTTCTCTTGCGACCGAAGCATGTTTTTTTACTCGTACAGGGGGTTTGTCGGCTGGGCGGGGTGCGGCCTTTAAAATAATTCGCAATCAGATAATTACCAGCACCACCACAGTCATTGGTGGAACTCAGTCATTAACTCGCGAGTGATGACTCGCGAGTACCACTCCTAGTACTTTTGAATGACTCAGTTCCTGGAGTACCAAGAGCTGAAATTACTGTTCACTCGCGAGTACCAAATGGAGTGCTGTATACCAAAATAACCTGAAGTGTGATTGTGAGTACTCGCGAGTACCTGGAGTACCGAAAATATGACATTACTGAGTAGTCGCGAGTACCCGGAGACGAAACGCTGATGAAATAGCATAGTACTCGCGATCACCCGGAGTACTAAACGCTGAAGAAATGGCGGAGTACTCGCTGGTATACCTGTGGAGTATATAAAAAAGCCGAGATGATTGAGTAACTCGCGAGTACCTGGAGTATCAAAGCTGAAATGACTGAGTACTTGCGAGTCACCAGAGCACCAACAAAAAAATAAAAATACTGAGAGCACTCGTGTCGCGAGTCGTGTTTTTTCTTATTCTTTCATCTCTCTTGCGACCGAACCAACCGAAACATGTTTCTTGACTCGCACTCAGGGTTTGTCGGCTGGGCGGGGAGCGGCCCGACTGTGAAATGCCTGCCGCTCGCTGCTGCAGCAGTTGTTCCGCGCTGCTTGCTGTGCTCGCGCTTGCCTCTCGTCTGTGCAACATCCTACGCCTGCTAGCTTTCCAAACTTTTTATTATTTATTTTTGCATGCTCGCTTCCCACAGCTGCATGCTTGCACATATAATATCACAAAGCGTCAACGGCGGGAAGCTGATGGTGGGGTGCTTCTATACGCGACTGCTTGCTGCTGCTGCTACGTGCAGCTGTTCCGTGCTTGCTTGCTGTGCTCACTTGCGTCACAGCTACCTGTCTGTTGTCTGTGTGTGCTCGCTTGCCTCCTGTGCTACATGCTACGCTTGCATGCTAGCTTTCCAAGGTTGATTTTTGCGTGCTCGCTTTCCGGGGCAGCTTGCTCGTACGAATTATCACAATATGTCAACGGCGGGAAGCATGATGGCGGGGTGCTTCTTCTATGCCCGACTGCTTGCTGCTGCTGCTGCTGCTGCTGCAAATGTATGTGCAGCTGCTTGTTCTGTGACCATAGAAAAAATGCAACATCAACGTGCTTTGTTGTTACAGGTAAGCCCCTGGAAGCCACCTGCGTGCATCGAGCGCAGCTTGACCATCTCACTATCGACTCCGTCCCCGCCAAGCTTCCCCCCCCCTCTGTTTCTGACAGCCTGGTCGGCCGCCGTTCGTGAGATGAGCGGTGCCGCGTGGAGCTTGTTCGCCCACTGGATGAAGCGGCTTCGAACCGAGCTCGTTCCACATAGATGTCTCGAAATGTAAACACCACGAGCGTGTTTATTTTCACAACAAAACGAACCTTATATTATCGGACAAGTCGATCGGAGCTGGGCAGAAGACCAATCATGGGCCCTCAAGCCCGCTCCACTCGTTTCTCCATGACCACGCACCGCCTGGGCACGAAATCGGCTAAGCCCGTCCTCCCAACCCTCCCTCTATACGCCAGCGACCGCCGACACTCTACGCTGCGTCTAGCTCGAGACTACATGTCATACTCGTTCCAAATCATACGTGTCGCCTACATGTTCGAATATATAAACACCGCTTGCTTGTCGCCTACATATGTGTCGAAATGTAAACACCGCTCGCTTCGTTATTTTCACAACAAAACGACCCTTATACTATCGTGCGTGTAACTTACGCTACTTTTAGTGTACATGGATGGGTACACGCTATTGATAGGGATTTAGACTAAATGTCATAGAAGGTGCTTTTAGTGTGCGTCGATGGGCACCACGAAATTATTTTCCATTGATGAGGCTGCAGCCTAATCGACTGGAGAATAGTACCTAACAATACTCAACTAAACAAATCCTTGGAGTATTCATGGCTTCAGTCCAGAATTGTTCTGCGCACTGTCGCTGTATAATACCAGGTACCTGGTATCCTGTATTATATTGATACCTGGTACAACTATAAACAGAGTTACCTTCTTTTTTTTTCCAACCCATTTATTATCTTCGCCCTTCTTTTCTCTCTCCCGCTTCAGCCGTAACTCAGATCCGGGGTCACAAAGTAGGCTCTTCTCCGCCCTCCCCACTACGGTACGTGCCTTGCATTTTTATCGCGAGAAGATTTCAGCACTTTCTTTTTCCCTCGTCAACTCGCGTCGAATTCCGCCTACCCACGCCACGAAAAGGCGCTCTCAGCAATTGGGTCGTTTTCATTTTTTCAAATTAAGTCAAAATCTCACCACGGTGTGATCCGAACTCGGGTACCAATGCTATTAATACGCTCGTAGTAGCTTTTGAAGCTGACCACTAAACTACCGGGGCAGCCGGCTTGTATATACGATGCAACAACAGCGGACACAAAAAAATGCACGTAATAAAAATAGCCACGCATTTTCTTACTTTCCTGTGAAGGTGGCGTGTTTGTACACAACGATTTAACGAAATCTCAGCCTAAACTTCCTGGCAGTATTTTATTTATACTGCTGTTGTGCAGTGAGCATGGTGTCCAAATGGCTCTTCACGGCTGCCTGGTGTGTCAGTTTTATGTAGAATTAAATACCCGAGCCCCCCGCGGCCGCGCGACCGTGCCATTGCGAGGCCGCACAGCAGCCTTCGATGCCCCCGGCAAAAGAAGGGGCGCCGCCGCCAACTCGGCGAGCAGGGGTTGGCGAAAGGTGGCCTCTCGGGTGTGGCAAAGAAACACTACCCTTCGCTTGGGTATGAGGTCAGCGGGATAGCGCTCGACTCTGGAGTGCAGACGCGAGGGTTCAAATTCCACCTCTGTTTTTTTCATGTTATTCTGGTGTGGGGTGAGTGGGTGGGTGGGTAGTTGGGAGGTACAGTGGTGGATGGGTTGGTGTGTGTGTGGGTGGGCGGGGGGGTGTAGTACGTACGTATACGTACTGCATATCTAAGATGTCAGGAGACGGTCAGTCGTCAAGCAGTCAGTCAGTCAAGCGCGCCCGTCAAGGGATTTTCATCCGCCTAGACGGATTGTCCCCTATGCCCTATAGAAAAAACGCCTTGTTATCTGTGTGGAAACCCCTTATTGTATGAGTCCTCCCTCCTTCTCCTTCTTCGCCACTACCAGGTATAGTATATGGGGGAAATATAATTCTGTTGTCCTCGGTCAGAATGTCATGATGCCTTTCTAGGGGACAACCCCGGAACGGACACGTTCGTGTTCAACTGGAGCCGACGCCTAGGAGAGCACCACAGTACGTCTTAACAGAGGAATACGTTCTGTACGAGGTCGTCAGAGGGTATACCTGCGAGACTTCGACCCCCTGCAGTGGCAGGTGCTCTCGGCGTACGTGCAATGACTTTGGGTCGGGGGAGGCTGGACACGCTGTGTATATACGAAGTAGGACGGGCAAGAGGGTGACCAGTGACCAGCTTGGCTCGGACAGCGACCAAAGACTGAAGCGAGAAGTGAGGCAGCTGGGCGACAGAGTCGTCTGGCTCGTTTCAAAGGTGGCAATGTTTTATGCGGAATGCGGAGCATGATATATTTCCAATTCCAAATTCCAGAAGGCCGAATCAGTCTAGAGGTTACCCAATGCTTCAGCCCGGAAACCCCCGGGATCGCAACTTATCGTCCCGTGAATCACATCCCTTGGTCGGTCGGCGGTGGTTCGTGTAAAATATCTTCAGGAAACCCATTTCAAAAACCCTTTGACAGCCAGTACATAATACACGGAGAAACCCCCGGGTATTTGCGGGTACCCACGTATACTCGCGGCATCCGGTGCACCCCAGAACCCCCTGGGAGGGCAACTTATCATCCCGTGATAATACGATCCCCTGGGCAGTTTCGTATTGCAGCAGTCGGTAACCGGCAAGAAGGCAGTCTTTGATAAGGCAGGCAAAATCGGCTTGTCCAGAATTAAAAATAAAAACAGTGTTCAAGAGTTAGAGTTTTCTCCCGGTTTCAGCCTTATCCCGAGTTAAGGCATGTGGGATCAAAGATGTCGGATGACGGTCAAGTGTCAAGTTTAAGTTTGTCAAGCGTCATCAAGGCTGTCTGTCAAGGCCTTTGGCGTTGTCAAGCCAAAATGTCCCCTATCCCCGGTATAATAATCCCTCCAGCATTTCATGTGGAATCCCCTCGTTTGAGAAGGCGCGCGTTATGTGCAGGTGCATCCTGTCTTTTTTTTGTGCAGGCTGTGTGTGGCCAATTTAATCCTTGCCCGTCGACCGTCGACCCAGACCAAGCCAACCCCAGAAACACCCCTAACCCCAGGCACGAGGTCGGCAGGGGCAGCCACGCGGCTCCGCCGCGTGTTTTGATGGCGTTTAAAAAAAAAAATGCGGCCCAAAAGGCCAGCCTCACCCATTAAAACCGGCGTTCTGCACAAAACAAGTAGCAGGATGCACCTGCACATAGAACGCGTCGATCTCGTTTTTCTAGAAGAAAGACAGAAAGACTTGCAGTGTGTTGTGTGCTGTGTACAAAAAAATAAAAACACTGAATTTTTCATTTTTCAGTGATTTTGTTAGGCGTTTTTTTTAAACCGGGGATTTTTTTTATTGCCCCCTGCTTTTCATTGTCAAGGCTGTGTGTCAAGGTGTTTAGTGGATTGTTGTCTGTCAAGGGCTTCAAAGTCTGTCAACCGACATCTTCGTGTGGGATAAGGCAAAAGTAGAAACAAGGCACGTTGAACTGCCTTGTGCCAGGTGCCAGCAGGGTATATACCGACTGCTGTATCCAGGAAACCCATTTCAAACTTCAAACCTACTCTCTCTCCCTTACACCTCGCATCTCCCGGGTGCACGGGTACCCGGGAAACCCGCCCAAAACAACAGAGAACACTACAGGTAGCGAGTACTCGTACCTGCCCCCCCCC